>JAHWFP010005378.1:0-38531 GCA_023313725.1 Lithobius niger | reverse complement strand
GTACCGGACACAGGAGGAGGACTCGATGACAGTCGCACCAACCGTGCCAAGAGAGAACCCGCTCGCCTCTTTCATTGCTACCGCCTTTAGTTACTTTGAGCATTTTCATTGCCTGCCATCAACTCGGATGATCTGATCCCAAAAGATGCATCCTCACAAGCAAAATATACTATATATAGATACTCAAGTCTTCCTTGAAACACCCTGTCTGCAATAGCACAGAACGTTACATTCATTTGATTTCGTGCAAAAACCATGCCTCTTTGTATCCCCAAAGCATAGCTTACAGAACGACAGAAATTCTGCTCCTCGAGCTGAATTTCTGTTTATTCCGCAGCTTTCAGCTCAGCCAACATGGCAGACTATCCACCGCTCAAGCCTATCACACCGATGCTTAATTGAAATCAAGCGAACTATGTATAAATATAAGCTACTATGACTATTAGCCGCACAAAGCCTCATAATAGTTTGTTCATTTAGGAGATAATCCACTCAACGTGAAATGCTAGGCAGATACGCGATTGGACTGTGCCTACTTGTTACTCGTGGGGAGGGAGAAGCAAGCTAGGGGATATGTGCTTCATTTGAAAAAACTCTGTTCTGCCTTAACTTAAGAAACATGTTTGTTCCGTTCAGTTTCCTGTTTTCCGCTTTCGTAGACGTACGGTAAGGTGAGGTTCAGAAGCTGGGCCTATGTCTTGCCCATCATCACCTTGCCGCCTATGAACATCCGTAGCCACAACAGCTTTTAAAATAACAAAATTCGCAAGAGGTTGGCTACCTACGTTGATGAGAGTGTGAACTGCCCACTATAATCTCCAAATTAATCTTCACGTAATTACAAGCTGCTGAGGTAAGGGTTTAAAAAGGGAAAAAAACACATAACGGAAATGACGGCAAATGAGTAAATTAAAAAAAGAAAAGAGTTCCGTTTAATAACTCTCCAACCGAGTGAGTCAATTTCCATTTCCACACATTAATCACAGTCTTCGTGAGCTTGTTTTCATAAGTATGTAATAATAATTTCTGCACCAAAAAAATAACAACGTTATAAGTTATTTGCTGCCAGAGAAAACACGAGAGTGATACGAAGATCGTCCGTTCACGTTTCTTACCAGACTACAAAAAAAAAAAAGAAACTCGTTTCAAGTCGCAGTCATTCAGCAAAACACAGGCAAATAATCCAGTAATTATAATGACTAGATGTTCAGTCATCTAAGGACATGGTGTACTTGGTGAATAGTGCGTCTGATGCCGTTTGTCGTATATGGAAAATCTTCCACGACGTGGTTACCGGGACGGTTAAGGTATTAAGGGATTAGAGGAACAGAAAAAGAAAAATTACACGTTAAAATAGATAACTATTCTATATGGAACTGCGACGCTTTGGTTAGTTATTGGGACACTTTGGGTTGGTTACCGAGATGCTTTAGGTAGATTACCGGGACGCCACGGAACATTTTCCATGTACGCCGTTTGTGTTCCTGCTGCTGAGCTTTACCCGGATTGCAGAAGATACATCTGTTTTAAGAGATGATGATCCACACGCAACTGATTAACTAGGGCGTCATCAGTTACACTGTCGACAAAATGGAGCAAAGCGATTATTAATCACACAATAAATTAAAGTTGTATAAACATTTATTTAAAAAAAAAATTAATGTTAAAACAATTCGTGGGGAGAAATTATGAAAAACTGCAAGCTCGTCAAATAAATTAACCTGTGTTGCATTGGAGAAAGCATCGTGGCTCATCTTTTGGGTTGCGCCATCACATCTTGTTTCTCGGTCACTTGCTTTCGTAGTGTGTCAATGGATGGCATTGACTACATAACACAAACAAACGAACAATGCATCAGGCGCAGGCAGTTGCTTGCGAGTGCATTGGAGACAGCGTTGTGGCTCATCTTTTTAGTTGTTCCTCACAACTTGTTTCTTTGTCCATTTGCTTTCGCAATGCGTTGCTGGATGGCGTTGTTCCTCAAACCACGTTGTTGACAAACCAGCTCTGTGTGTACTGCTATCAATGTGCAAAATCTGGTTTTAATTGATGCAGTCATTATTGCGTGATGCGATTACAAAGATGCATTCGAATGTATTCACAACTGGAGCTCCGCTCAACCTTCGGCCTCTCTTCGCTTCAATAATGTATGGATTCGAGGTAAACGTAGACCGATATGAAATTTGACCGATCTGATCTGAGAGCGATGCTGACATACCGATCACAGTCACTGCATTACTCCAAATTTTCTTTTAAAGCATTGCACAAACCACAAGTCTTCATTATGAATGTTGTCAAGTTATCCCCATTTGGGCAAACAGAGCAATGCCATTCTGATTCCGATATGACTAAAATATTGAGAACAATATAAATATCAGCCAATATCTATTCTTCAGCTGTTTTGGTACAGTTAGGACTACTTTGTGTTGTTAGGAAAATACTCAGAGTTTGTGTAGCTCAATAAAATAGTTTCACTCTGTAAACACAGTGCGTCATAAGAATTCCTCCCAGGTTAGCCAAGAGGTGAAAAATATATAAACAAGCACAATTCGTTCTTAAAATTTGTCTCAGATAGAACTTTTAAAGGCGTAAAAGTAAGACTAGACCTATCTCTCAACATCTTTTATTGTTTCAGCACTTTTGTAGGAAATTTTAATGATGTTATGTCTAAATTCGAAATGTAACGTTTGTAAGAATTCCCTGGGTCCAGAATAGAATGACCAAAGCACAAATTAGTGGTGAAGTACTTGAACTGACAGCTAAGAGGACACCCTATAAGATCTTACATCTGAACTTATGGAGATGGTGTTAAAAAACTTGGCTTGTCTGGATACGTAGCGGGATGTCACGGGGTTAAGAAATCGATTCTCTCTAGGAACCAGAAATTACATCGTAGACGATTGTGTGCAATGGAATTGTGTCCAAAATGGATTGTGTCCAAAATGGCCGCCAACATATCCGAAACATGGCTTGTGTCAATAGGAAAGGCACACTATGCATGATTTAAAGATGTCTGTGCATTAGTTATGGCTTACTAAAGTACTAAACTACTGCAGTCAAAATCTGAGATGGTCGCCAAAATCCAAAATGGCCACCAACATTTCAGAAAGTTGGCTTACATCAATGGGAAACGCACACCATTCATGATTTATGGGTATCCAAATATTTGTTATGGATTATTATAGTCATTATTACTTTAGTCAAAATCCAAGATGGCTGCCGAAATCCAAAATGGCTACCAACCACTCATACACTTGGCTGGCGTCAACAGGAAAAGTGAAGTAGTCGTTATTTAACAGTGCGCAGTTTATGTATTCCTTATGGATTACTTATGTCATCGTAACTGCAACCAATTTCCAAGCTGGCTGCCGATAATTTAAAATGGCCACCAACATCGCAAAATAACTGACAAAATCCAAAATAGCAAACAAGATCTCAAAATAACCACCCTAACACCTGAAACCCACAAATCAAATTCCGATCTATGCAGCATACAACTCGTCCATTTTTCCAATTGTTAAAGAAAACCAACAAGCTGTTGATAATGTCCATCCATTACCTATCGTTAATGCACCTGCACATGAATGGCCAGCGTTGGTAACAGATCTTATGCTACTGCCCAAAATCAACATCTTTACCAGAGAAGCTGAGAGCACAAGACAAGTTTGCGTGTGGCTGGATAGGATTTGTACACGTATGTCTTGAAGTTACCTTATCTACGTCCTGGTCTCTGCACAGGCAAATGGGCCGAGTCACCAGGAACACCACGCTGTGTGCTTTACACTGTCTTGGTCACACAATTGAGAGAAGTGGGCTTGATGCAGCTTGGGTGGATGCTGTACTTTACAGTAACATAACTGTAACACAGATAACAAACGGAAAGCACCACAATCGTGCTGCAGAGTGCCATTAAGTGTCGTTGCAACCCTATGCTGACCTTACTTTGAGACATTTCTTTAAAAAACATTCTGATGTTTGCGAAAGGTTGGAATCCTGCTTACAGAAACTGTTTTCTGCTTTCAGTAGTAAAGTTGAAATTGCAGCAGCTCACCGCAAAGTGCAGGATGCTGTCAAGGCGCTAGACTTGCTCAAGAAGATGTCAAGAAGATGTGAATGAAAATCATCCTGTGTTCAAGTGGGCACGTCAATGCCTATGGCCTCAATATCTAGCAGCAAAGGAAGACCTGTGCGTCTGATTTTCGCATATAATCGGCTAGAATATGCAAGAAACATCCCAGAATATATAGCCCGAATGTATAATACCCAAATTGTGAATCCAGTATATGGGAAGAATTCAACAGAGAAGGGTTCTACATCTATACCAATGAGGTTTCCTTTACTGCTGTTGGTGTGGACATGATGCAGGAGCATGTTAAGAAAGTACACAAAAGTGATGGAGGGTTAGCTGGGATTGTACCATCTGCTGAATTGGTATTAACTTTTGCAGCTAAGTCTTCCGGTAGCTGTGTTCAGCGCAAGAATGATATATTCCATCCTGTAGCATAAGCCTCTCATTTAAAACGTTGCAGCACCCATCTTTGTTCATTACATTATTCAGCTCTAAATCACAGGAATACTTATCGATCAGTAGCAAGCGGGCCAGTAATGAACTTAATGCTTTAAGTGCTAGATGTTCTGTCTTTGATGTTGTTTTTAGAAACTTGCAGTAGTTTTTTTTGCCCGCCAGGCTGCTGTTGGCGAACTGTGAGTATGTGGTTACTCCTCTACTACGCATGTTTAGTATATGCTCTTCTACCTGTCTAGAAGTATTGATTTTGTAGGTATGTTAAAGAGTTTGTGATCTCCTACTCTATGTGTATCATCTAACCTGGATGATTGAGTTGTTCAGCTTAAGAACATTTTTCAGTCTATTATGAGCAGCTCTTGGTATTTAAATTTTGCTTCAGAGAGACGATGGTACTCTAGTCGAACATTCGGAGACATTCCTAACATCGCTTCCATCTCACCAGACAAATCAGTTACAACTGAAACAGATAGACAATATCGAAGTAAAGCTTCAGGGTTAGTCATAATCCCAGTGCTCCCTCCATGACCTTTTGGACCTTGTTAACATGCTCCTCTTGGCTCCTGCATCATGTCCACATCAACAACAGAAAAAGGAACCGCAATGGTGTTGATGCAGAACCTTCCACTGTTGAATTCTTCGCATGTATCTGGATTCAAAGATTGGATATCATACATTCGGGTTATATATTCTGGGATATTTCCTGCTTATTCTAGCCCATTGTATGCAAAAAAGAAAACACACAGTACTTCCATTGCTGCTAGATGTTGAGGCCAGAGGTGTTGACGTGTTGCATAGACAAACTGACGTAGATCCGATACTTCACGCATGTACATCTTCGTCCACTTGAACTCTGGATTGTTTTCGTTCTCACTATCAGAGTCTGACATTTTCTTGAGCATGTCTAATGCCTTGATAACATCCTGTAGTTTGTGGTGAGCTGCTGCAATTACAACTTTGCTTTTGCAAGCAGAACACAGTTTCTGTACGTAGGATTCCGATGTTCGCATACACCAGAATGTTTTTAAAGAAATGCCTCAAAGTAGAGGTCAGCGTAGGGTTGGAACGACAGTTGATGGCACTCTACAGCACGATTGTGGTGGTTCCCGTTTACTGCAAAATACAGCATCCAACCAAACAGCATCAACTGTGTGACCAAGACAGCATAAAGCATACAGCACTGTGTGGAACTGTCCTGGTGACTCAAACCATTTGTCTGTATAGAGATCAGGACGTTGATGAGATAACTTCAACACTTGTGTTCAAATCGAAATCTAGTCACACTCACACTGGTCATGTGCTCTCAGGTACTCTGGTAAAGACGTTGATTTGTACAACTGCGTAAGAGCTGTTACCAAAGTTGACCATTAATTTAAACAGGACGGAAAGCCAATGGGCTCAAGATTGGTTAAATAAATACGGGTGCATTAATGATAACTAATGGATATGGACATTATAAACGGCTTAATAGTTTTCTTTAACATTTGGTAAAATGGACGAGTTGTATGCTTCCCAGATCGGAATTTGATTTATGGTTTTAGGTGTCACGAGCAGTTATTTGAGATTTTGTTGGCTATTTTTGATTTTGTCAGTCATTTTGATATGTTGGTGGCCATTTTAAATTTCGGCAGCCATCTTGAAAATTGGCTGCAGTTGCAATGAAATGAGTAATCCATAACGAATAGATAGACTGCCTTCATGACTAATGCACTTTATCCCATTGATGCTAGCCACATTTACAAGACGTCGGTGGCCATTTTGGATTTCGGTAGCCATCTTGGATTTTGACTATAGTAATAATGACTATAGTAATCCATAACGAATATATGGATAGCCATAAATCATGAATGGTGTGTCTTTTCCATTGACGCAAGCCATGTTTCTGAAATGTTAGCGGCCATTTTGGATTTTGGCGACCAACTTGGATTTTGACTGCAGTAGTAATTACTTTAGTAATCCATAATTAATACACAGGCTGCCTTAATCAAGCATAGTGTGCGTTTCCTATTGACGCAAGCCATGTTTCGGATATGTTGGTGGCCATTTTGGATTTTGGCGCCCATCTTTAACTTCCAGGTCTTTAAAAAAATTAGCAACCATGTTTTTTCAACTATTTGCGCCGTAATCTTACAGTAAAACTTGGTTTCTAACTTTCTTTACCAAATTTCTACTTAACGACACAAGGTCATACACTAGTAACAAAATAGTCAACCCTGTAATTCCCATTTAGCCAAAATTCCATGCGTGGCAGTGTTCTTTAAATTCAACCAATCCTTATTCTTAGATATTTTTTTTTTCAATGATTAGAAAGTCTTTTCGAATGAGCAGCTGTTCGACACACACGACCAAAGAATTTAGTCAATCTGCATTCTGGCCCTAAATTTGCACGCCCACCAAACTTTTCCTGCCAACTAGCCTAGTCTAGGTCAGCAGGGATGCTTTCATTTTGGCCAGCATGGCTTGCGAGAGATAGAAAGATAGATAGATAGAGAGACAGAGAGAGAGAGACGACCAGGTTGGCGTCAGGGAGACGCTGCCACGCTACGCTGGACATCTGCTGCTTGCTTCGCTACCTTCCTTCTTTTCTTCCTGATTCGCTTTCCAAACAGCCTCCACCCATCGGCCGAAAGTGTCCTTCTTCCCCTCTCCACCACTCAACATATTTTTGACTCATCTTTCGCGTTCCTACGCCAGGTGGTGCTACCTGCCGTACCCGTAAATAGCCCGTTCAGCCTAATGCTGATGCCTATGAAAAATTAAAACTATTTTCAAACTCTCACATGAGTTCAAAAATAACAGTAAAAGTATATCGCCTATATATATATATATATATAAAAAGATGTTCCTGCTCTGTAAATAGAACCCTGACAATATGCAGTACTGCGCGGGCAGACCCGAAAGGCCAGGAGAAACTCTATTAGTAAAAGGGCACAATAAGTTTTAGTAAACATTTTTCTGGCCAGTTTTTTTTTTTTTTTTTACCTATTTTCTACCCTTTTCTGAACCATTTTCGCCGTTTTAGGCGTATTAGATCTTTTCTGTGCCTTTAGGCCCTTCTCATGTCAGTACAAAACGGCACTTTTTTTTTACAATGAACGCTACATGGCTAGCTATCTGCGACATCGTTTGCTTAAATCCGTGCAGTTATATCAATTCACGACAATAAGATTAAGAATTCCTGCTGAAGAAATAATTTTCTAAATAGCTTCTAAACTCTTATTATTGACCGTTTTCGTTACGAGCCGGCAGTGCCAGAACCAAAGCCACGTTGGCATTTCAAGATTATTTTTATCGTCCAGCAGCTTTCCACGATTGTTGCATAAAGGCATTCTAACCAGAGACTAGAAAGTTATTCAAGGATATTAAGAATACCCGATTCTAACTAACCCTAGTTAAGTTGGTGGCACCTGTTGAAGTTAGTGGCATTATGAAGTTGGCGGCGTTAGTGAGTTAATGCGTTATGGTACTCGATTCTATGGGGCGTCGGACGAACGTCTAACTGGTAAATTATCTAATGGGATAATTGTCTAATATCTACATAAATAAAAAATTTGGAAAATCGTGTAAACAGAATATCGTCTAATGGAAAATCATCTAAACGGAATATCGTATAATGGATAATCGTATAATGGATAATCGTATAATGGATAATCGTATAATGGATAAACGTCTAACTGCGGTTTCTGATGTTATATGTATAGACGCAGCGAGCGCGGTAGCGCGAGCGAGGCAGGGACATTAGACGATTTTCCATTATACGAATTTCCTGTTAGACGATTTTCCATTATACGAAAATCCAGTTAGACGATATTCCATTATACGAATTTCCTGTTAGACGACTTTCCGTTATATTGTTTTACGGTATATGTTCTTCCAATTACGGAATTTTCCAGTTAGACGATTATCCCTCGCCCCGATTCTATTATGTTCGGTTAGCTAACAGGATCGACGAAGGTAAATCGACGACCATGGTGGTGTTACGTGAACTTAGTGGCGTCCTCGAACGTTAGTTGCAGCTACTAACGTGACATGTAAGCACGACAGTAATACGACAGAATTCTGATTTAAATCAGATTCTTTTTAAATTTAAATAAGTATTTTTTCCCCAATGTTTTTCATGGTTATTCATAGATATCATTCTAGGGCACGTTTATAGATAACGCCTAGCAAATAAATTAACAATTTTGCCAAATTTTGATTTTAAACACGGAGGTTAATTTTAATAAACATTACGGCCGATTCAGATTTAAATATTTAGCAGGCCTTAGCTAGTAAAAAGAATTGCTTCAACTTAATGTTGATGATTGATCAGTCTTCAGTCAAGTCATTGCCAGATGACTTTTTTTTTGTTTGTTTGTTCAGTACTGTCAGCCAAAACGCAAGTTTAGTTTACCAGCCTTGACTGTTCACGGACAGTTGCGTATTTTTGTGTGAACATGTCCAAATGCTGAAGAAAACAGTCTAGCCATAGTCCAACAGAAGAGGCTGTCGCTATAAGCAGATGTTCAGCATGCAAGGCTGATCAAAATAGAAACTAAAACTTAAAACAGAAAGTTTATAGGGTGTAATCAAGAGTGTATTTAATGGAAAGGTAACAATTCTGATTTAAATTATGATTTAAATCGAAGTGATTAATATTAATAAAAATCATTTGATTTAGGCTAAATCAATCCATTCTGAATGTCTTACTATTTACTGGCAGCTTCTTGCATTACGCTTGCGGCCGCACCCGAGGGCGCGACAAACTTCGCGTGGGCAAGTTTAGAATGCGATCCACCTTTTATTTTCTCATATATATGACCCGAAAGTAGCACCCGAAAGTAGCAACGACGAAGCTCACAAGACAGCGCCTGTCCTATATAGTGCCTTTCATAATTTGTTGTAGCCTACAGACGTACTTTCTCATACAGCCGCTATCAACCTACGGAGTGCTGTGACGTCACTTCAAATTGGAAGTGGAACAATCTCCGAACTAGTGGGTTCTAAAGCAGTAGCAAACGTGGAGGACGGCCTATTTCGTTGTTTTGTCCATATTGGCTTGCCATACCATCCCAAATACCAGCTTGAGCTGTGGGCAACACCAAGACCGCTTGGTGCCCGCGTCACTGTTTTCCCGCTGGCTCCTTCCTAGCTTCGGAGGCCAAGCCAAATTCCATTCAAAGACGCCGAAGGCCTACTTCAGGGTTACCAAAGGAAAGACTAAGTTCAAAACACGATGCATTATCAATGAACTGTATTCTGATGCGCTTTCCATTCCGCCTGTGTCGATCAAACGCCTTAAACAGAGTGTGCATATATTTACCTGTGTTTGTCGTCCACAATACAGTCAACCGTTAAACATAACGAAAGTAAACGTTAAAGTAATGGCTGAATTTGTTCATTCAATGATCTTCATCCATTATTTGAAAAACAAGACACGTGTGCAGTTGACAAGTCTTAAAATTGTATATACTAGCTAAATGCCGTGCTACGAACGGCGGGCCAAAAGGGTATGATGTTTTGTTGCGTCCTTTTCAGTAACTGCGTCAGGACTGAATTGTTGGGGGGGGGGGGCCGGCAGAGGGCACACCTGGAAACAGAGTGGGCCAGGGACTTTTGTTTTTCAAAGCAGCTGCATTGGGCACATGTATTTTGTTTAATTCAAGTAGAACTTAACGTAAGCTAAACTGCTGTCCAATTCTTTTCTAAAATACGCAACATGAACAAACAAAATAAATTATTGCAAAGTTGCTACACAAATAAATAAATTTAAATAAATCAAAAAATAAAGCTCAGTTTATTCATTTGATGCCAAATTTAGCCTGCACTTTTAAAAGTTTTTTTTTCTGATGGCGATCTGAGTATTGGGATCAGGGAGGCTGGTGGGGGACGGGGGAGGGGGTGAAACATTTTTATTTTTTTTTTGGGGGGGGGGGGGTCGTAGCCCACTCACCCCTAGCCGTCACTGGTACTTTTCCACAGTGCGCTCATCTCGACCCGTTAAGTTTGATATTTTTACCCTACAATCCAAGGCCAGTTGATATTATTCGACGTAAGTCACGCAGGCCCCCCACCCCCTCCCCGCACTTAAGAAATAAATAAACAAGTAATTTAATCATATCAACCGCCCTCAAACTTAAGTTATTTATCAGCGTTTTGCTTTAAAGGGATATACCTCCCAGCACCATTTTTCTCGATCCTCCACATCAAGTACGGCCCCAAAAGTCCATTTACTTACCGTTAGTCTTTCCCTTGCTAGAAACCCGTTTTAACATGTGGCGTCTAGGAGATTTTCTGTTGAATATTGGGGAACTTTATTTACGTTCTCCTAGAACGTATATGATGCTTTGCGCGCCTACAATGACGTTGAAGTTTTATCTGTGTGTGCGTAGTACTAATTTTAATCGTTTGCCAGTAATTACTACAAGATCAAAAATCTAAAAGACTAACGCAATACAAATAAAAATTAATTATTCCAATAATCGCCGAAGCAAAATTATAAGACACTAGCCAATTTGTTTGGGGGGGGGGGGGAGGCGGGCGGCGTCAGTTTAAAGTTTTGACTCGACATGTCGGATAGGAGCTCTGTTTAAAATGTTGCCTCAATATGTCAGAAAAGAGCTCAGTTTAAAATTGTGCTTCACTATGTCGGAAAAGCTCATAAATTTAAATTTGGCCCGAAAAGTCGGAGGGGGATGCCTTGGTTCAAAATTATACCCGGGCCTCCTGTTGTCGTATAATGTAGATCAACTGCTGTGCTGATTACCTTCCCCGAGTTACGGGTAATGTCGAATTATATAAAAAAAATATATATAAAAAAATAATAATAATTGGACATTATAATGATGTACAACATACGAACTGCCTCGGATAACGAGTTGAAAAGTTATCTTGGATGCCAACAAACAGACAGACACAGTTCAGAATGGAAAAGTTCCTTTCCTCTGCTTCGCACCGCACGTACGAAAGGACTAAAAGAACATGAATTCAGTTGAAGCTACGCAACTTTCAGTAAAATAACGACCGTCTTGAAGCACGCATTCCCAATGCCAAATTTCGGTATTGAAAAGAGTTCCGATTTTTTTTGGGGGGGGGGGGGGTAGCAGGGAAGATGAAGGCTAAAGCAAATTGCAATTTTTTTTTTAGAGTATAGGGCACACGATAAGAATCGTCACGGCGGGCCGGAGTCAACGGCTGGTGAAACAATTTGCGTATAAAAAGGCAATGCAAAAAGAATGCAATCTTCATTAGTTAAACCCGTGCTGCAATAAATTACGAGGAAGGAAGGAAGGTAGGCATGCGCAAGTACGGAAAAGCATCAAACAAATTTAGAAAAAAAAAGTTGACGGTTTGATTACACCGAATACCTTTTGTCCACCATACGTTGATTATCATTAAGATGAAACGCACGGCAGCCGCAAACAGATTTTTTTTAAAATCATAATCAACTGGTTTCCAACTTCTTTCTACTTGCGGGTATGGTTTACGAATAAGGTAGAAGGGTCAGGCGAGAGCGTTATGACACGAAACTTCCTGAATGTGAAATGCGGGTCGAACGGCTTCTTTTTCTTTGCCGATAGAACAAAATAGAATTTACGGATGTAGCCCTTAAGACTGGCTGTTCAACCGTTAAAAATGACGGGAAGTTTTTTTTTTTTTAACAATCTTGTTAAGCAGGAACTCATCTGAAGCAAACTAACACTCGTATAGAAACGTCCCAATTTTGAACCTGTTGGAACGACACAATAGGGGGAAAACCTAGTACCGTGAGGTTTATGAGGAGTAGACCCGAGCAAAGTAAGCATAGCCCAGCGGTTAGGGTCCTTGTTCGTGTCCAAATCAAGAGCCTGATTGTTCGAATCGTGTAAACATAACTAAATTTTTTTAATTCTGTTCGTATGAATACTAACAGGATTATATTGATTTCCGTGAGCCTCAAATCCTCTGAAGCCAAGCCAACTAATGTTCTTAAGTTTTTGCCACCAAGAGGTTAAAACCGGTTTTTTCCGTCCCAGCAAAAACTGGTTTTTGGCCCTTTGGCCACAAATACGGCAAAAAACGACTTAAATATGACAAAAATCGATTTGAAGTCAAATTAAAAAAAAAAAGTGTGCCCTACAATAGTCAAAATTGGCAAAAATTATAAAAGCTCCCCTTGAAAACTTCACATCGTTGAAAATTCATATTCATTTCTTATTTACCTTTCATAGGCTTTTTACAGTAAATGATGTTCTTCTCACAATATCTATGCAAATTTATGCAACTGATTTTCGAAAATATGCATGGCTATTGTGAGACGAATATCGTTTACTGTGAAAATAAGCTTGTGAAGCAGCTCGATGGTTTTTGCCAGTTTTAGCTGGTAATAACCGGATAAAACCGGTAAAAACCCATGTTTTGCCGGTAAAAACCCAACCCAGGACAGAACCAGCTCAGTTTTGAACGTTACAGTACGAGATGTTTTTATAAGAGTAGAATGAAGTTCAGTAAAAGAAGGGGAATTCTGATCAAGAAACTTCAGATTATAGCACGACCAGAGGAATTGTACAGAACATTCCAAACAGATCCCATAGGCGCTGAAGGAGCCTGGTAGTCTCTCGTACTACCCCGATCAGCAAGGATTGGCAGAGACACTCCTTTTCCAGTCATCGTCCAGTTTCTTCCGGCAGCTATGCTGAGCGCTTACAGTCTTACGTGAGATGGGAACCCGACGATTCGAATCTAAATCGCGTCACTCCCTGAAACGTAAGCGTATACAAGTGGCTTATTGGACTAAGTTATCCTTAGTATATAATTTCCATGCTGGCTTATTTCTGACTAAGCTTATCTTCCTAATATAGTGTCTTGTGTATATTTATTGAGTCTATTGCGGCATTTGTCAAAGAGACTATAATACCAGGGCCAATAGGTACGTATATATTTTATCATTTAGCTTTTATCAAAACATACTGCAAGGCATGGCTCATACAAATGCATCACCGCATTCAATTTTTCAAATTTAAAAAAAGAGTCACCTGGAATAATGTTCAGTTAACAGCAATTGCTGGGCCCAGTAATTCTCGAATTCGAAGTTCAAAATAATATTCATGCAGCGAACATCGTGGATCTTATCAGATTTTGAAGACTCTTCCAAACTTTCCTATATGTTAATATGTTAATTTTCAGGAATTCCATCCACCATTTTGATGGTTATCACCCCCCCCCCCCCTTCAACCTATACTAATACGAAACTAAACAACCAGGAGTATTCGCAACACAGCAAACTTGGGGAACACCCAAACCAAGCGACAGCATAAAGCCAAACGATGAAACGATTTGCATGACACGTTGGCATTTGCTCCTTTTCCGACCCCCACAGATCCTCCCCCTTTTGAATTGTCCACTACCATTATCTCATCATTCCTGCCACTCATCCTCATCGCAGCTGGCCACAAATCCTTCGGGCTAAAGTGACACCGTCGCACCCACCCACGCTCCCTCCCTCCCTCCTCATTCAAAAAGCCAACCACCAAGACAGCAATCGATTAAAAGAAGAACATTTTTTTTTTTAATCTCCGATTATGTAAGGCTTCAATTCAGTTTTTTATGTGTTAAATTCAACAATGAAAAATCTTTTTTTGAAATGTTTCTGTCATAGTTGAGTTCTTGAGTATGCAGGGGCGTAGCAAGTAACCGTGTGTTAGTTCTGTTTCTGGTTCTTTCGTCTGTTCACTTTATACACTATTTTTGCTGTATTTTCTTTGGCAGAGATCGCTTGACCTCGGGTCCGGCCTCCGAATAAATTCAATTCAATTCAAGCCATTCTGCTGAATACGTGATGATATACGTATATGCTTTAGCTGTAGCGACCAAGTTGTGATATTTTCTAGAAAAACTACAAGAAATAAATGAATTCATTTAACCTTTGAACTTTACGGTAATTGGTGAGATTGACTTGCCCAAGGTTGACCTAGATATCAGGATCAAATAACTCTTTGAATGATAATTTGAACCATTCTTTGAGGGATAATTGAACCCCCCTTTGAAGACCCGTCTGAACCATTCTTTGAAGGATCATTTTAATTATTCTGTAAGGACCATTAAAAGGGCCAAACAATTCTTAACTTGGATGCCCGTTTATCAGTGTCATTTTTTGATAGTATATGACTTAGATATTATGACTTGTGATATGGCCTATTTAATATTGATATCTGTGAAAGCATTTGCCAAGAACGTTTTCATTAATTAAGAACAAAAATAGTTATAGCTAGTTATAGTTATAACCACAAATGAGTACCCTCAAGAATTTATTCTTGGTACCCTACATGAATGCCTTATATGACTTTGAGACTTATTGTATTTTATAAAAAAAGCCCCCCCCCCCCCCCCCTCTGATCCCCATGTTGCAAAAGGTGGAACAGAATTTCCAGGCAAGCTACGCTGACGTTTCATAAAACAACTCCCCCACCCCCATCCCTCCATGTTGCAAACGGTGCATCAAAAACTACCGTGCGCTCAATTATTTTTGGCTGGCTAATAAACGCTGATTGAGTGATCGAACCCGTCTGAGTATTTTTGGGCGTTTTGAGTATTTAAGAGAGTTTCACGAATCCTTTAATTTTAATCTTTCAGTGGTTTATGCCAGCAGTTTATGCATCATTTAAACAATTATTTTTTGCTGGCTAACAAATGCTGATTGAGTGATCGAACCAGTCTGTGTATTTTTGTGAGTTTTGAATATTTATCCGAGGTTCCGAGTTTCACATATCCTTTTAATTTTATTCTTGCAGCGGTTTATGCCAGTGGGTTTAGGCATCGTTTAAACAATTACTTTTAGCTGGCTAATAAACGCTGATTGAGTGAGCGATCCCGTCTGTGTATTTTTGCGCGTTTTAAATATTTCTCGATTTTAACTAAATCCTTTATTTTAATCGTCCAGCAACAAAAATAATTTCGATGGCTAATAATATTACGGTGTGGTAAATTAAATTTCATTGTTTACAGAGGTCCTATTGTCGCCGGCCACTTTACAACGTAGCAATGATTAGCCTCGTGCACTGCACCATAAATCTGCAGTGCACGAGGCTTATCATTGCTACGTAAGTAATTGTTGGATAGCACTTACTATATTGTTGGTTACACGGGAAGCAGGACACGGGATTTCGGGATCACGGCTTATAAGGCGTAGATGTGATGGGGGGGGGGGGGGGGGCGTAACTACGTAATTTCACTATTTCTGATCGTAGCTTTGCCAGGGCTCGTAATAAGCGATTTACGGTAATTTCTACTCTGCGGTTGTGCGGGACAGTTTCAAACGCGTTTCGTCCAGTGAATTTAGATGCCGTTATCTACATTAAGTCACGGTTTGCCTGCCGACGTGTCTGACCAAAGAAAACCGTAAATGTTACATTTATGAAGCAGGCAGGGCGAGAGACAGGGTGATATCATTTGGCCCCGTTCTTAAGGTTTGGTGGTTATTTCCGTAGCTTGAACCACAAAATCACTCAATTCCCACATGAGGTAAACTTGCGAAGACCCAACCTGTATCAGTCTACATTCTAAGCAATGTGTGTTACACGCGATATTTTCTCTACTGGTCCCACAATGTTTCTTTAATTAGCGCCAATTACTCAGTTCGTTCACGCGATCACAACAAAAATTACATACACGAGCTGCACGCTATGAACATTAACGCAGGAAATGGTCTCCAGAAAAAAAGAGGTGGGACACTCCAAAGTCACTCACACTTTAGAAGATAGTTTTACATGAATACCAGGCGTATGTTTGGATACAAAACGATTTCATTCACTAACATAAAAAAAAAATGGAAGAAAAAAAAGAAAGTGCGGGCCAGATCTGTTCGCACACTTGCTGTACTCTTCACTCTGCCTTGAATCCTGTCGTTGCTGTCATGTATAACTGTGCAGCTATAAAAAATTCAGTACCACAGACTCGTTACACGCATACGTAGGTTTAGGCCAGTGCAGGGTGGATACAAATCGCGATTTTTTCAAAAAAATCAGATTTTTTAAAACTTAAATGAGATTTTTTTAAATTTAAATCAATATATTTTTACGTAGTTTTTTCGTGATAATTTGAAGTTACCATTTAGGTGAATGTTTGCAGAGATAATGCCTAGAAAATAAATTTATGTTTTTTTCTCCAGATTTTGATTTCGAACACTGAGTTTTCATATATCATAACAGCCGATACAGATTTAAATATGTAGGAGGCCGTAAGGTAAGATACTGGTAAAAAGAAACCGTTGCGTGGCTTTTTGAAGTGGTCGCAGGTTTTTTTCGAATAGAACTTCATGTTGACGATTGGTCAGTCTTCAATCAAGTCATCCATATGACTGCTTTATTATTTTTTTTTTTTTTTGAGAACTTTCCGAGCAACAAGTTTCCGGCGTTGACTGTCCCCGGAAGGTTGAGTACTTTTGCTGCGTGAACATATCCAATGCTGAAAACAATCTCTTCACACCTGCAGAAGAGGCTGTCGCCATAAGCAGCTGTTCGGCAACACTGATCGTAAGAGAAACTAAAACTTAAACCGGAAATGTTCTAAGGTGAAAATACTTGAAACACTTAATAAATGGGTAAAATTATTGATTTAAATCTGGATTTTTATTAATAAAAATCATGATTATAAAAATAAATACTAATCATTTGATTTAAATCACGATTTAAATCGCTGATTAAAATCGGCTTAATTTAAATCACGATTTAAATAATTAAAATCGGCTTGACTTAAATCAAGATTAAAAAAATTAAAATCGGCTTGATTTAAATCAATCCACCCTGAGCTAGTGGCAGGACGTCGTGCCCTTTTAACTTCAACACCACAAAAAGTTGTACTCTTTTGACTTAACTTGCTTTTACTTTCAATTTTTTTCACTGCACACCCATTATCCTAATAAAATATCACTCAATAATTTAATTTTATTTATCCTAATAAAATATCACTCAATAATTTTATTCGTGCTGTCTTCCAAACCCAGACCACTTTCTCAACCCTGGGTTTTTGAGCTGTTGCAAACCTGAGGTTTGGGTTTCCTGTTCACTTTTTAATTTAAAAAAAAAAACATACTGTAATTCAAACTTCGCATACATTGTTGCTGTGGTGTCGTCATCCAGGCACCACAAGGTAGCCATTTTAGTTCTTCCTTGTTCACATTCACAGCTTACAATAATATACAATAGATCAGGACAGTGTGCTCAGGCTCGGACTGGCCATAGTGCCATTGTGCCAATGGCACAGGCGCCCTTTGGCTACCATACTTTCGGCGCCCCCTTGGTAGTCTTTTTTTTCTCCTCCCCGCAAAGAAAAATGAATGGTTTTTAGATTCCATGTCCACTGATGACTTTTCCTTTCAGGCACACATTACCTTCTCTCTTCTCCCTCCCTTTATTTACAATTTTAACGCATTTTTGAAACTGCTCCCCCCCTCCCCAAACCCACTTCAAACTTTCCAAAAATAGCATTACTTGAAATATAAAGTATGTGTTGAAGAATGCACTCCAAAGCCAAAAATGACGACAGAATATAAAAATAAGCAAAGCTTCTTTAGCTCGACCCTAGACTTTTCTTCTGCTTGGGGAGCTTAGAGCGCTTCCCACAACCCCTAGTTCGTTGGAAGGACCATCATGTCATCAGAGTTTCCTGTAAAACACATGGCGCCCCTCCCTGGTCATTTCGATAAATGGCACAGGCGCCCTTTTCTACCCAGTCCGACTCTGAGTGTACTGTATCATATCATGTGCCATACTAACATGTGACACCGTGTGTCAAATGTTAGTATGGCACATAATATAATAAGACTCTGTAAAAGATTATAAGAAGCCTTGTTACCAGCAATACACGTCCATAATTGTGTTAACCTACAGCAGTGTAAGTTCTTGACCTAGAGTAGTAATGTTGTAGCAGAACCCACAGGATGTTACCACGCAAATACATCACAGTTGCCAAATGTAGTACAATGAGCCTGGCATTTTTTGGGAGGAGGCCCTGGGGTGCTTCGTGCTCATGTCTATTGTGGCATGTCAAAGATTCTCCAGCTAAATTGTCCCCCTCTTATCCTCGTGAGGCAGGTAACCCATTTGGGTTCATGCTCCAAAATACAAACAACAACAGTTGGCCTGTTCCCGTTATAAGTACTTTCCTAAACGCTGACCAACGACGCTGCATTTAAGTGGAATAACCTTTTTTTCTTTTAATTAAAATGCAAAGTAGTAACTCGGGTACCTCATATACGGACCGTACAATAAATGCCCAAGTTAAATGTCATAAAGAAATTTTTTTATTAATCGATACTCGCTTTTTGTGTAATTTTGTCATTGATTGAGGACGGGTAGTCATCGGTCCCGAAAAGTCACAACTTACTCACCTCACTGGCTGTTCTATTTTTATACTACAACACGGCAACTTGCCTCAAACATTCCCAAATAATGACAGCATTAATAACTACAACAAAGCCATCAGCAACCAACAAAACGAAGCTATGCGCACAAAAAGAAACAGAAATAGTTTCCTCAAAGCGGCTGTCCTCTACTTGGCACATGCATCTTCCTACACAA
Source organism: Lithobius niger (assembly GCA_023313725.1). Taxonomy (NCBI): domain Eukaryota; kingdom Metazoa; phylum Arthropoda; class Chilopoda; order Lithobiomorpha; family Lithobiidae; genus Lithobius; species Lithobius niger. Next base: position 19,472 of record JAHWFP010005378.1, on the reverse strand, counting down.
ATACCCAAGGTAAAAATAAAAACAAACACGGATGGGAGCATGAATGAAAGCGGAATGCAAATTTACATATCTTATGGCCATCCTACTGTGCAAAATAGACTTGTCATGGCGGTTTCTCAGTTTTCGGCCAATGCCCGGCAAAAAAAAAATGCTCTTTTTCTTGTTAGACAAATGAGGTGCATCTAATCAGCATTCGCCGACACGTGGGCAGAAAGTGCCGCCCTATTTGGCAACGTCCACCAAAGTTTCCCAGTTTCACGGACCGAAGCCAGTTAATCAAGCTAAGCAATGCCATCTATGAGTGCTTCCTAGCAAAGCGAAGAATTTAATGGCGCTACAAAAAAGCATGTTTCCTACCACAGGGACTTGGCATCGCACATCACCCGTCGCATGGATAAGGAATCCTTATCCATGCGGCACGGCACTTGATGTGCGATGCCAAGTCCCTTTGGTAGGAACCATGCTTTTTTCGTAGTGCCATTAAATTCTTCGCTTTGCTAGGACACACTCATTTTCCATTCCCAGCTCAGTATTTCCAATTTAGCATACCTTGCAACACGCGTAACACTAAATTGAATGCTATTTTTTTGGGGGCGCGGGGGGGGGGAAGAAGGGGTGCGGATGCAGAAACTTCAGCACCGTATACGTCTTCATTCACAACTCTCAACGTAAACACTAAACAACGCAAAAACAGTCGAAATCATGGATCAATCGGTTACAAAAAAAGATTTTATGGGACCAAATGCAACTTTTTTGGGGCGAAATGTAGACACGTGTTTGTACTATTTCCCAAGATTTAAGGACGGAAAAGCCAAAGGTTCAACAAAAGTTTAACAACTACAGATGCAAACCTATTTACGTTTCCTTTTGGACGTGTATGACATATCAGACTGCATGAACGGGGAATCGAACCCAGAACCTTTGAATCCAAAGGCCTAGGTCCTATCGCTGAGCCATGTCAGTATGGCTCAGCGGTAGGACGTAGGCCTTTGCTTTCAAAGGTCCTGGGTTCGATTCCCCGCTCAGGCTGTCTGACATATAAATACAATAGGCAACGTAAATAGGTTTGCATCTACAGTTATTTTTCCCAAGACGATTATGGCACCAAATATTTCGATCATATAATTTCCCAATTTGATTCTTATAAAATTATGACCTGAGAACATTTCTAGGTTAATCCAGCCCAGTAGGCTACTGACGATCTGTAAAAATGCCGTACTTTTCAAGGCTTGGAAAAAAAACAAACAACCCAACGAAATTCCTGACTTTTCCAACGTTACCAGCTAGTGTACGTTTCAGCTGGCTGATCTAAGCGACACCCGTCGTGTAGCGACAGAACACATGCGCAGCCGCTCTGGAAGGTTTCGATACCGCGTCGAACTGTGTATAAAAGCCCACTTGGTAGCCGAACCAAGCGGGCCGTACACATTCTCAACCAGGACCAAGCTGACGATGACCAAAGGCGAAATTCAACAAGGCGTGTTTGATGGTTCAAATCCAAGCTGCCCATCGACCAAGTCCAGCTAGGCAGCTACTCCAAAACTCGGACCATCATGTTTTTTAGTGTCTTCATACAAGACCCGTTTTTTTTTTACCCCTTTTCCTGTTTAAAAGAAAGTTAAAACAAGTTAAATCCACATTAAATCATTAAAATTGGCACTGACATTCTTTCTTGTGACTGGCAAATCGATTGGCAAAGCTCTTTTAAGGACCTTCATGACGACCTCAAAAATTACATAATTAAAAAAAAAAAATAAGGGCTTTAAATAAATAAACATACGCCCACACAATCTCCCGTTAAGATTTCCAGCAATGGATTTCAAATAATTTCTTAAAGGTTACGGTTGGCTATGGCAGAGGTGTGCAGTTTGTGTACAGAAGCGGGGTTTGGTAGAAGTTGAATTGAGGGAATAATCTGTTATTGCTATCCTGTCATTGCTACTGGGGGAGACACCTCTAACGTCTCCCACAATAGCATATATTTTTTTAAAGTAATTTAACTAATCCTTACAGATGCTTCCCTTCCATTATGCTGAATAGCGGCTCTCCTGGTGAGCGGTTTTGTTACGGTAAAAGTGACACAAAGTACCGTGCACAAGAACAAGTTTGTATCTAGACAAAGGATATTTGGGAGAGTCAAGATTTGATTTAAGTCAAAATAAAAAATAAAAAAAATTTAAATGCCACGTATGCAGACAACACATGACGACAGTACCAAGTGACTTGCATTATGTTTTAAATAACCAATAAAAAAGTGGTAACGGGATAAATTTTTTAACATGCAGTTTTCGTATACATGGAAAGTAGGATACGAAAGTAGTGTAGTAACAAAGACGATCTCATGAAAACAGTGAGGATTTTTACTTCGCCCTTGCTTATAACAGCGATGGACAGTAATTACAATATTTGTTTTAGCAGCAACGCTCCTAAATAAAACCAGGGATTATACACTTTTGGGATAATGTGGACACAAATTTATGCAGCAGCTGTTTTGTTTCAGGAATGATGTATGAAGCCCGGAAAATAAATGTAGCTCGAATATTGTACAAGCAACCAATTGGTGTAAATAAGCTTTTTATTACAGTAGTGGCCTTGGCAAGTTGCTTTCATTGGTGTTTTTTTTTCGTCTGGAAGCTTCCAGAATAAACTAGTCCTTTTAAAATAAACTGGTCTACTTGTTCTTAAAGTAGTCTAGTTATTACATTTAGGACTGTCCTTGGTTATTAATGATTGATAGTGATTATTAATGCTACGAGTTACTGTGTACGAAAGTGTCATTCAAGTTCTGTTAATAGAAATTTTAATTAATACTAGTGCCGTCGTCACTTCCACTGTCGACATAATGGAGAGGACTCCGCTTTCTTTAATGTTTGGCTGTTTGGTCAAAAAAAAGTCGGCCTTTGAAAGTAGTGATATCATTCAACCAGGGAATGGCCGACATGGTAGCTAGCTACTCAGGTGGAGAGTATAATGAAAACATTATTGATCCATCTTTCTCTCTACGAATGGTGGCCACTCATCCTTTAACTTTTAGTTTTTCTTTATCACTACATGAAACTGTGCAATACCAAATCCCAAGCCCAATTACCGATACCAAATCCCCAATAAAGTTTAAAAATTTGCCTTGTTTAAATTTAATATTGTATACAGCTAGAAATGGTATACAGCCAAAAGAAGGAGGGGAGGAGGGGGCTGAAGAAATGAACAACTTATTGTCGCCCACAACAGTTTGTTAATTTTTTCAGTTCTCTTCTTTCAGCATTTTACAATTACTTCCACATCTTCCCGTTTTTCCTGCTTTTTTCCATTTACTGCCACCGGAAGAGAAGAAATTAATTTCTTCCGGAAGAATACCAACCCTTGTAGTAACAGGCAATTTATGGGTGCACATGTATCTCAGAGGAAGGTCTTAGTAAAGAGCCGGGGGGGGGCGCCGGCGTTAATCGCGGATTGCCAAGAGTGTCATTATTATCGAAAAAATTTTACGCGTAAAATCTCAAAATCGTAGTTTCTACGGTAGCCTATAGCATTTATTTTCTCTCCCATTCACTGTTTTATCAGACAGTGCCTAACCGTACAATACATTGATTTTAAAAACGTGGAGCACTACGCATTAAACGAGGTTACAAACAAGGCAAACAAATATTTAATTGTCTTCGTCATCAAACGAAAATTTGAAAAGGACAAAACAGCATGCAGGCCTCTTCACATGGGCACTGCCATAATTCGGACCAAACAATCTGGCAGCGTCCATGTGAAGAGGTTCTGCAGGGCTGTGTTTTGTCCTTTTTAAGTTTTTCCTTTGATATGGAAGACACTTTGTACATTCTTCGATTCAAAATATAACATACCTTGTTTTTAACCTGGTTTAATGCGTAGTGCTCTATGTGTGTGTGTGTGTTTTTTTTTAATGTTAACCGCATTTTTTAAAACATGTTTATTATGTATTGTTTATGTTTATATATTTTTTTACTTTTTTTACGTAAGGTGTGTATTGTGTGCGTTTCTGTACTACATACAACTCGAAACCATGGTCTGTAGGCCTCCCGGGGTGGAGTTAGATTAGGGGGCTAAATTGTCGGGCCCTATAGGTAAGGCCTTGGTACTAGCCAGTGCTCTGCTATTAAAGGAAACCCAGCTGCTATCGAGCATTTACATTATACCGCACTGTTTTAATGTATACAGAAATCAAAATGTTAGTTACGCATTCGAAAGAACTGCCACGCACACTTTTGGTTTTTCTGTTATTCCTCGCCTTCATCAATTTCTAGTTCTCTAATTCAAACCAAAGTAAAGAAAGGAGGTTTTTCTTTGGCTGGATCATAATATTCTAATGTTACTTTCCTCCTCCCATGGATCCACTCGACCTCGCCGCTATGCACCTGCCCTATAACTTGGTTGCCTTGAACTTGGCCATTTCACTCCAGCCCCACTGCCACGACCGACCAACACTAAACCGTAATTAAGCCCTCGCCATACATACATACCGAAACCTAGGAAACTGCATTTGACTAGAGGGGGAAACTAAGAAGCAACGCGGCGGAAATTAACATGCAACCCAGAGAAGATCGGATCCGCGTAAACTTCCGTTTCTAACTATCACTTAGGTTGTCTTGCGAGAATAGCAAAGCTGGCTAATATGGCGTTCCCAGCAAGAAGATTATTTTTAAAGCTATAGGTCCAGACAAGACTTGCTGGACCTAACGTCTCGAATTTTAATTTCGCTTCCAGCTATACTCGATTTTGAAGTCTTTGACAGCAAATTGAACAACGCTAATTTGTGGGACCAGGGACGGAAGACGAGACAGTGGTTCGTGCCAGAGATGAAACTGACCCATGGGTCGGTGTCTAATGGGTCTTTTGGCACCTTTGTGCATTGTCTGAAACTTTACATGAAAGCTTATTCGTGTACCTTGCTGTTTTGGCGGTGGTTCAGTTAAACCTTACCTTAAAACGTTAAACGACTTCTTTTTTTGTTTTCTAATTTGTGATACTTTGGTGTATACTTTTGTTTGGCCACATTTTCACATAAAATTATTATTCATTCGTTGCATATTGTTTAGTTTAGTACAGATTGTTTCATTTCGTTTTCGTGTAGCAAATTACATTTTCTTTTAATTTAGAAAACCTTACACATCTTTAAATATATGAATATTTACTTTTCAAAGATTTCGTTGGTGTGCTGTGTTGTTGTTGCTAGCTGATTGATGACTTCAAGTTAGGTCATTCGGTTTTTTTTCATCTGGAATTATTGTTCCGTTTCGTTTTCAATGGTTTAGTCTATAGAGTGCTGTAGAAACGTGTCCAAAGAAAACACCACATCCAACCAAATCCGAAAATGAAGATTCCAGATCTCTGATGAGACAAATTGCCGTAATCAGATATGAATAAAAGTTAGTACATAGTATGTTCAGCAAGTCCAACAAATGCCAACTTTGAGAGAGGAAAATATTCAAAGAAGGTAGCGATGTTAAATATCGAAATTTCGACTTTAACCAAGAATTAATAAATGCATCCACGTCAATGTTGTAACTATCGATTCATATTCCATCCCTAGTTACAAGGTCGTCTGGCAGAGAAGCTACAGGTTTCGTTTGCCGGCACCTGGCAAGTGGCCTGTTGATTCAATATCGCCAAAATCTTGTTTTGCCAACACAAGGCGTCTGCATGTTGTGGCAGTGCAGAATGAGGAGGAACATGCGGTATTATTATCATGGTCACTACGTTATCCCCATGTGCTCTTTCATGTCACTCCAGTATAACAAGGGACACCTAGGTCAAACCTTGGTCATTCATGTCACTCCAATTTTAAGAAAGGAGTCCTAGGTCAAACCTACCTCAAACGGTAAAGGCTACCGTCTTCGCTAGCTTTTATAGACAGCGATCTTTGCGCTTATTGTACATTGCTGTCCGGTCTTCATTTCCCCAAGAAGAGCAATATTCCACGGACTTTTTGTCACGCGCGTGAACTGGTGCTAAGTCAGGAGGCAAAACAAGCAATTTCTACCCCATCTGCTTCACCGTTTCGGACTCATGAAACGCAGAGGTAGAGGTAGCGCATGCCTGGACTAAACGTAGCACGAGTGGTATTTTGTCGCACTTATTTATTAGGTTAAAATCTATACTGTATTTGTAACGCGAGTAATCCCAGAAAATAGTTACGATCAGTCGTTCCACATTTCACCGCATGGGGCGTGACCCAGAATGAGATGGAACATGCGGTATTTTCATGGACACTTCGTTGATCCCTATGGGCTCTCTTTTATGTCGCTCCTGCCTTAACAAGGGAGACCTAGATCAAACCTTTCAGTAACGGCTATCTACTGTCTTCTCCGATTTCTATCGACAGTGATCTTTGCTGATCGTATATTGCTCTCCCGTGGCGGTCTTCATTTGACCAAGAAGGAAACATGCTTTCTACAGATTGCAATGAAGACCATGAGTCCATCTAGACAGGAAAAAACTATGTGCCATTGTGTGGCCAGAATTCGAACCTGTCTTCCAATATCATGTTGACTGCTCTATCTGGATTGGAGGTCACCATTGCGGCTACCTCTGTCCTGGCCCCAACCCAAACCAGTGCCACACAATTTCACAAAGCACTAGCAGTCGGAAAATTCTACCAGAATGGACATTTTAAAATCGTAGGTGTGTGGACAGAACAGAAAGTCAACATTTCTTCTGAGAATTCACTCACTGTAGAAATGAACACACAAATTGTGTTGTTTGCAAAATAGACCTTCAATCCCTTTTTTTTTAGCCTAGGGGTTACCACAAAATGCCAATACAATCTGAAATTAATGTTCATAACACTGATTACGATTAATCTAACTTCTTCCTGTTAATCTCAATAGCTTACACTGATCCAGTCCCAAGTTACTAATTCGCAATCCAGCCTGGATTTAGTCTATTGGTATCGATTCCAATCTCTAGGCCAACCAGCATGGATTCGGTCAGAGCGAAGTTCATTCAAATACCCAAATGCTGCCAGTAAGGTGAGCCCGGCCTTTTATTGGTTGAGCCGGACTTGCTGCCTTGGTGGTGAATAACACTTTCCCTTCAAGTTCTTGCTTCGAGGGAAAGCCGAAATTCCCTTTAAACCAAGATATACGGAGAAAGCATCACTTCCACGAATTGGGTCTTTTCCCAACATCCAAGTCCAACCCGACCTTTGCGGACGAGTTACAAGGCGGCTCCTTGTGTACTTGCCCAGAATTGTCAATCAAATTAGCCTGAGCAACGCAGGTCTACCAATCCATTGTGTCGACCTGTGGCATTACATACTGGTGAGTTACACTTGGTTTTGTTTCTAGATTCTTTTTTACCAGAAAAACGTAAATTTATTAAGAATTCTCCCTTCCATGGCAACCCATTTATTTTATTTTTTGCAAGTACATTAAGAGTTTAATCTTTTTTGGGATCCCAGGGTCTGGCAGTCATGTGCTGCGATTATGGTATCCTGGTTACAGGCCTGCCTCTGGCACATGTGACACGTTAAAGCTTACTCTCTTAAGACACTGTGTTCTGATCTGACAGTACATATCTTTGTGTACCAGCACAACCAACACACGAGTTGTGTTCTAGCAGTACACAGTTTGTGCAGCAACACATTCTTCTATGCAAAGCGTATATACACAAGTGGGTGTGTTGGATGTGCTGGTATACACAGCTGTATATTGTCAGAACACAGCGTCTTTTACAGAGTACAAGGCCAGTTTGCTGCAATCTGAATAGTGTCGTGGTAGCTCTGCAGTTAAAGCAGTCGACATCTTATCGAAAGATACTGGTTGAATTCCCAGTCACATGAAGACACTTGAATTTTGCTTTTCTAGATGACCAGCACGCTGGTTTGCACTGCAGTCACCGGACACTACGATGCACAGTGTATGGGCAAAGGTCCTTCTCCTCCTCCTGGACCGTAGACCTTAGCTACGTTAGGTATGATCGCCCAAGATGGGATAACTAAAGTTTTTTACTTTTTATTTTACAGTGAAAACTGACAGTGTCCGACTTCCATGAGCATTTATGTACAATTGAACACTGTACAATACAAATGTACACCTTTGTGATCGTTTTAAATTTTTTTCACATTTATCCAGATGGAAATTCCTTATATTTGGTTGCTTTGTGAATATTCAGGAACATGCTACCAAGGTTCGTAGGAACGTACCGAATATCAAATTGGCCGAAATACTAAATAAACTACCGAATACAACCAATGCTTGTTTCCGGCCATATGCTCAATAATATATACTCACCCAAAATTTAAGTATTCGGTATTCGGCCAAACAATGTTAGATTTGCTGGTATCCCGCCGAATAATTATTTAAACGTATGCAATTTTTTTTAATGGACAACACTTGGATTAACTCTTTTCATTTGGTTTATGAAGAATTTTCTTCTGAAGTTCCTAAAAGAAATAAATGTTACGGGGGTTGCTAAAATAGGCACTTTAGGAAGGGAAGTTTTCCAAAAGGCAGTTTTAATTAGGAAATCTGTTTCTACTTTTTTCAATAAGGTCACAAACTTGAATTAATACTGCATTGTGTGTTTAATTTACTAGTATTCAAGACGGGAAAGCCAAAGGCTCACAAGAAATAACAAAATACAGATGCAAACCTATTTACGTTGCCTTTTGGGCTTACATGTCAGACTGCCTGAGTGGGGAATCGAACCCAGGACCTTTGAAACCAAACGCCAAGGTCCTACCGCTGAGCCAGACTGACACGGTCTTTTTTTTTTAAAAAGGAAACGTCCATAGGCAGCATTTAACACGTGCATATATACATATAAACAAACACTTTCCAATCGCCACTGGAGGGACACTTATTTGCCGCGCCATCCTCCAAGTGAAAAGAATCGAACACTTAAACGTGAAATAATGATAAAAGACGGGAAAGCCAAAGGCTCACAAGAAATAAAAAACACAGATGCAAACCTATGCCTTTTGAACGTATATGTCTGACTGACTGACAGACTGCCGTGTCAGTCAGGCTCAGCGGTAGGACCTTGGCCTTTGGTTTCAAAGGTCCTGGGTTCAATTCACCGCTCAGGCAGTCTGACATATAAGTCCAAAAGGCAACGTAAATAGGTTTGCACCTGCATTTAGTTACTAGTATTCCGTGGAGTATTCAGTCCATTATTCGTTATTCAGCTGAATACGTCACTTTCGATACCGAATGTTCGGCATTTAGTAGATCAACTATTTAGTTGCAGATTCTGTACTTGGAAGGTTTTAGGTAAATGTCGTATTCGCTTGCACCCCTGGTCATTATTAGGATCCTGCCTACATTTTGCAAAGGTGCAATCATTTTTATTTTTCTGTATTTGTTAAAGGAATCCACCCAAAACCATAACTGGTAGAAAAACCCGCCAAGTTTCCTAAAACGTTCGGCCTTTGAAGGTAGTGATATCATTCCACCAGGGAAAGGCCGCCAAGGTTAATATTATTAGCCAAGTTAATTGCACATACTAATAGTTCGAAAGTTAAATGAAAACTAGAAGATTGCTACTAGCGGTAGCAATCTTCAAGTTTTCATTTAACTTTCGAATTATTAGTATGTGCGATTAACCTTGGCGGCCTTTCCCTGGTGGAATGATATCACTACCTTCAAAGGCTGAATGTTTTTGGAAACCTGGAGGATTTTTATACCAGTTCTGGTTTTGGGTTGATATCACAACTTTCATAGGACTGTGAACGTACATAAGGTTATACTGTCTGTTTAAGATGCTTCAATCCCATTTTTGCACACACTGACTAACAATCGCTGATTTCGTTCACTTCGCTCACTCAATCAGCGCATCCCCTTCAGTTGTTTTGTTTATCCCTGCAACTTCCCCTTAATTTTTCAAGATTTCGTTCACATTTAGTCATGCAGAACCCCCGAAGGTCGCTGTTACTAAAACAGCAGAACGCGAAGCATTTTTTTTTTGGGGGGGGGGTTATTAACAAAAAACCCTTTAGCTCGTGTATGCTCGTATTGTTGCGTATCCATCATCTAACGTGCATCCCTTTTATTCTTACGCTATCCACGGCAACGTTAATGTTTCTTTATTTTGTCCTTCGTTACAGTTCAGTTTTTAGTTCGTCCAGGCTTTTACAATAAATCTAAGGACCAGTCTTGATTGTTCAAGCCATTGTTGCTTAAAATCTTTGGTTGCAACTTGGAAAAGAAACGAAATTTAAATTCGCCGGTGGCGAATTTCAAAACTCTCCCACGCATTTGTCCTGACCCCTACAACCCCCAAATAAACAAAAGGACCATCCTCAGATCCCCATGCATCCGTGTGCAAAAGTTCAGGTACGTAGGCCTTCTCAATTTTGCGCTAGCCATGAGCAAAACGTCTATGGGATTTAACATGGGAAAAATCTTATTAGCTAGCTAGCTTAGACAGTAACATAAAAACAACGTTATTGACGCATCTTTTTCTCTATGTCTTTTTCTCTTAGTCTCTGACCCTTCCCCTTAATTTCCACAGTTTGAAACATTTCTGTAGCGTTGGGATTTATCCTCAACATGCCAAAATAGACTTTCAGTTGCTTACAGTTAACAGACACATGTCTGCTAGTGAGCCACCTTTTTATCATTAACAATCAGTTTTTAACAATCGGATGTCTACAATGGGATGATCTACTGTTACTTGGCGGCGACACACTAGCGTGTGTCTAGATACACTTTTTTAATGTCTCAACAAATATACTATGTTTTAAAATTTTCGTACACTAATTGCAAATTTAAATCACACACGATGTAACGCTTTTAGTGAGCTTTTAACCCTCGTATTCAATAACGGTTGAGTGCCAGCAGTTTGTTACATCGTATAAATAATATCAAATGTGATAATACAATTATCCCAAACTTGCTATTCCTTTGAATATAGCCCCCCCCCCCCCCCCACCCCACCCCAAGCGGCCCTAAAAAACCGCCACCCTCACACATTCCACCCACTACTGATTACAAATTCTGTAATAAACCTTCTTCAACCTCGAGAGCCATTTTTGCTCTGGTACCATTACCTTGAATAGCAAAAACTTGACAGGTTCTTTCAACCTCAGGGTGTATAATAATCGTTACTTTTTCAAAAAAAATTCAGACTTTTTAAAAATTTAAATCTGATTTTTTTTAAATTTAAATCAGTATTTTTTCTCGACTATTATGGATACCATTTAGGTGACTGTTTACAGAGATGGTGCCTAGAAAATAAATGTATAGTTTTGCCAAATTTTGATTTCGAACACTGAGGTCAGTTTTAATAAACGTTACAGTTCATACAGATTTAAAAATGTAGTAGGCCATAAGGTACGATAGACTACTGGTAAAAAGGAACTGCTTTAACTTCATGTTGATGATTGCACAGGCTTCAGTCAAGTCATTGCCATCCATACAACTGCTTTATTTTTTGTCAAGTACTTTCCGAGCAAAAAATACAAGTTTTCCAAGCTTGACTGTTTCCGGGAGGTTGGATTTTTTTTTTGTGTGAACATATCCAAATGCTGAAATAACCTCTCCACACCTGCAGAAGTAAAAAGGCTGTCGCCATAAGCAGCAGTTTGGCGACACTCATCATAAGGAAAACTACACTTAAACCGGACATATTATAGGGTGAAATTACTCGAAACATTTAAAGGAAGGGTAAAATTATTGATTTAAATCTGGATTACATTAATAAAAATTATTTGATTTAAATCGAGTTTTAAATCGAAGTGATTAATAAATAGTAATAAAAATCATTTGATTTTAAAATCGCTGATTCAAATCGGCTTGATTTAAATCAACCCGCACTGTTCAACCTTTTGGATTTTGGGCTATAACATCACGTCTTTCGTTGTTTTACTTTTCACTGATGCAGTTTGTTTATGTTTTTAGCTTCATTTATCTGATATTTTTTGTTTCATCCCCACCTATTTTACCAGTTCTACAAGAATGCACCGTTCGATATAATTTTTACATTCACCTTGGGTTTAAATCCTATTAGCTTTCATTTTCTTGTCTCGTTTTTCGCAACGTTCAACCAAGGAAAATCAGAAGTTTAAGCAGAGAGCTAACGCCACATTGTCATCATTTGAAAGGAGTTTAATTGCCATAATGAACTACCACCATCACGCTACTGGCCACCTCAGTTTCTAATGCTTTAATTGTTATGTAAGACTTTATGGGACTATATAATTATATCTAAACACAAGCTTGTTATGAACGTTTAACTACCAGAAGAACAAAGCAGACATAATGAAGTTGGCTAAGAATTAATTTTCTACTTGTAACTTTATTGTAGTTACAAACAAAAAGTGACAAATGTACTGAGTTCATTACACTGATTATGTGCATAGGTGACGTATTCTTTACGTTCACATTTTAAACAATGTACAATACTTTAAAGGGCAAACAAAGAAATTTACACCTGTATATTGCAATAAATACAAGATTCGCACAGCTGATGACAACAGTACGAGGTATACCAAGACGATAAAAAATATCGAATTCTTTTTTGCCATCGTATAAAATGCACTGTAAAACATTTTACATTCGATCGAGAATTACATAAAACTGATTTTAAATTGTTCTTTTTGTATTTGGAGTGCTTGAATTGAAATACACGAGTGTCTTACAGTTCTTTATAAGCATCTGGCCCTAGCTGCGGCTTTATTTACTGTGACCTTGCTGAATATACACCGACGCTCGCCAATTCGATCACAGATGACGCAGTGACAAAGTTAAGCTGATGGTTAAGTACGCAACTCTTCACATTCCTGATGCAATTGACGCCATCTAAAGGCATAAACGTGTTAACTTCTTTGTATGAGACGGCAATAAAGAACACCATCACAGATGTTTGGAAAGCTGTTATTTATTTTTACTGTCAATTTAACAGCCTTAGTGTAAAAAAAAAAATTTCCCACAGAATTTGTCCAGACGAATAATGGAAATGAAGCAAGTCCAGAGCGGGACAGCGTTGGACAGGAAGTCGCCACTGCCGCGTTTATCCCGCCTCGAACCCCGTGAACCCGAGTGCTTGAAAGTCTGAGCACGCACGCGCCTTCCCGACATGCCTTGCGCCGCCCATCATGACACCACCATTGTCCACCGAGATTATGAACTCCCCATCCCCAAAGTTCAAGTAGGTTTCCACAAGATCACTTGAGGAATCGAATTTACAAAATGTTGAACGTATCAATATTCAAGGCATGATAGAAAACAAAAGAAAAAAAAAAACTACCATATTAGCAACCCAACAAAATGTTCAAGTAAAATAAGTGTAGCGGACAAACGTTTTCCCCCACCTTCAACTGAACTTAGCATTTAACCGAATCGATCTGGCCGTCTACATGCATTACCAGGGCACCGCTGTGATGTTAAGTTTATACGTATACCATCCCTCTCGAACTTGATATTTCTTTTTGGTAAACTGCGGTGAGGGGGTTACTGTCACTTTTTCAATATTTCGTACATTTGAAACTATATTTTATTTTCCCTTTCACTATATACTGTACAAAAAAAAACAACCACTTGTGTTATTGATCATTGCCACCATTGTAATCCCACAATATACAACTAGCTGCCACCAAGCGACGAAGTGAGTCTATTGCTCTAAGCTGCCACCATCAATTCATCCAAAAGAACGTCTAAATTCTGACGAGTATTAACTAACTGAACAATTCCCACACAAAATATAGTACGGAAAAATCAGACTACAAATAAGAACACATACTACGCTGCTAGGTCTACAAAGTCAGACCACAAAACAAATATGATCTGCGGAGTGCTGCAACCCCACTCTGCCCAGTTCAAGGAAGAAGCCAGAAAGATGATAGAATTCATGGTTTATATCCAGGGCCACACGGTCTGTCCGTAGGTGATGTTGTCAGTGGTTCAAGAATCTAGGTTGTAGGCTGTAGTAGAGTGGCATACTTCAGGAAGAGTTGTTCCTAGTTAGGGACCAGCCCCCAGGGTGAAGCTATGGGGGGCTGCAGGGCCTTTTATACCCAGAGCTGCTGCAAGCTCCCACCACAGGTGGTGCACGGTGCTTCCTGTAGTCTGGTATCCCATGAGCCACCACCTCTGTTAACAGCCACCCGTAGTGGCAGACAAGACCTGAGCAACCCTGACCACGATATTCAGGGGTAAGACCATACATAAGAGTATATAGTATGACTGAAATACATTGTCATTAATAAAGAGTATTCACAATATGGATCCACAGCATCAAGGGAGTGAGGCCCACTAAGGCCCTAGCATAGGGTAGGCTAAACATGGCTGTGGAAACTGTCGTTGCAGTACGAATGCAAGATGGACAGACTGCCTGCAAAACAACATAATTATACGACTTGCAAGAGTTGGACTACAGTACCAGACAACAAGAGTAACTGCAAGACTGCACTGTTAAACTGCCAGACTCTACAATGAACTAACAAACAGCTAAATTGGACTGCCAAGCTAAAAACAGTCCTTGGACAGTTAGACTAGAAACTGATATTGGAATCAAATCGATGGCGAGAAAATAACGCATACTCATTATTGCATTCACAGTTTGTTTAGACAAACACACTAAAGATTAACTTTACTATTTGGTACATCCAGAATGAAAAAAAATATTAACACACGTGGAACTTTAAATGACGCAACCACAGACTACAATTCCTAAATATATAAACAAACCAATTAGCAAACCGAAGTTGGTTTGCTAAAATTTTTTTAATTGCGAGTTTTATTTCCGTTTTTGAAAACGATACAGACTAAGCATAAGACGCCTTTTGTGATTACAAAACAAGTGGTTTAACAAAACTATGTTTCATCTTCTACTTCGATAATTGTAATAGAAAACAAAAACGAATCGTTTGATGTTTAAGGTAAGGTTTAACTGATTTAAAGTCAAAACAGCAAAGCAACACAAATTAACTTTCCTATATGGCTTCAGATACTGCATTGCTGCTGTACTGTGTAGTCCACGTGAAACCTTACTGCTGTATTCAAATGTTTCTACCATTTTTTCTTTTACTTTTCCACACGTTGGTCAGCTAATGATAGGTGCATTCTATTTGGCTAAATGACATCGCTGGAAAATGGTTAATAATCTTAGTGTACTTAGCACAACTGTACAGTTAATTCATGGTTTGCACGAGTCCTTGAAAACCTGGAAATGACCTATAAAGTAATATTGAAATTTCATGCTTGGAAAACTGGTTGAAAATCTTGAAAAATTATATGTGTATCATCAAGACCACTTATCTCATTCTTGGTATCATTCGTAGGGTAATGAAAGGAAAGTATACGACTTGGCTGAAGAATACTAAAACATTTGGCCCAGAAAGTAATCGAGTGTGTAGCCTCACATTGTTCCACCTTTGTTTTGGCGCCAACAGTTTTTAAAGTTGAGCTGTGGTATTAATTGTATTTATGTGTATATTTTTGGATACAGCAGTAAGGTTTTACGTGGACTACACAGTACAGCAACACTGCGGTATCGGAAACCCTGCAAGAAAGTTAATTTGTGTTGCTTTGCTGTTTTGACTTTGGATCAGTTAAACCTTACCTTAAACGTCAAACAATTCGTTTTTGTTTTCTAATTTGAAGACCAAGTTGGTCTTTAGTACTCCTTGCAAACGCACTGCATTTCGCTCGCTTTGTTTGCTCATTCAGTGCAAGTCTTTCTGTTGTAAGTTGGCTTTTTTGTAACTCTCTTTCAGCGGCTTTGGCCTTTATTCGTATTATTACAGGACAGCAAGGCAAATGGGCAACGTACATTTTAGCTTTAACTAGGGATTAAAGCTAAAATGTACGTTGCCCATTTGTGTACTTGTGTTGCTGTACTGTGTAGTCCACGTGAAACCTTACTGCTGTATCCAAAAATATACACATAAATACAATTAATACCATAGCCCAACTTTAAAAACTGTTGACGCCAAAACAAAGGGGGAACAATGTGAGGCTACACACTCGATTACTTTCTGGGCCAAATGTTTTAGTATTCTTCAGCTAAGTCGTATACTTTCCTTTCATTACCCTACGGATGATACCAAGAATGAGACCATCGGTATAATCAGTATTTATTTGTATATTTGCCGTATCGGTATCGGACCACTGTAAAGCTTCTGACACAGATGTTCGTTATACCAAGAAACGCAACCGTCTTCCCTGCAAAACTGACACCAAGCGCGGCAAAAGCAATAACCAAGTGAAAAATCAAAGCCATTTTTGCTTAGTTTGTAATGAAAATGTAGCACATGATAGTTGCAATGTTCTACGTTTTACAACGAGCAACTTAAAATCTAACTGAGAAGATGAATGTATTGAAGCCTAAGTAGGAATAAGAGTAAAAATGCTGTTATTGCTGAGCAGAACTTTTTGGATAAACAAAACAGTTGGAACAACTGGAACCCATGCTAAACCAGAAAGTAGAGTTGCATTTGTATGGAATTTAAGCTTTTAGTCGTGATTTATTATTATTAACGGTCGGATCGGATGGGTTTACCCTTCATCGGTAAAAAGTCATATCGGCCGATCCCTAGCTTTAATACGGGAGGGTGACGTAAAACCACTATGTAAAGCAATTTGTAATAAGGATAATGCTTGCTCTTCACGTTCTTCAAAGTGCGGGTGTTGACTCATCAACATTGCTAACTTTTGTTTGATCTTCAGTCTATGCCTTGCGGCTGGCGTTTGCTGATTGGCATTATTGCCTAATAACAATGTTTAAAACAATGAAAAACAATAAACTTGATTGTTCTGGGCCCCGTAACTCCGGAATGGCACGACCAACTGAAAACGAGTCCATTTCTACAAAGGGCACATCTCCGGAAGTAGCTCTTTCAGATAGCCAGCTTTGCAGGACAAATGGTTTGGTCTGTAAAGACCATTGTATAAACGTGTCCAAATAACAACAACAGGCCAAAAATGAACCTTACGATTCCAGCTCAAGTCCCGATCTCCGATGCGACAGATAGGAAATTAATAAACGTTGGTACATGTGTTCACCTATAGTCCAACAAAGCTTGTATACTAAATTTGAGTGAAAATATACAGCCGTGTAATTAAGCATAGAAATTTCAGCTTTAACATAGGAGACCGAGGTGAAACCTTACAGTAATGGCTACCACTTTTACTAATTCCATACATTCCTGATTAAGTAGTGAAAATCTCAGCTCTACTAGCACATTCAGACTGCAAGATTTCTACGACTGACAACCAATCATCACGCAGTTCGTCACTCGTCAGTCAAAACAATTAGCATGAATTCATATTTTCGTAAGTCAGTCGGCACGTGACATTACAATTTCAAAACTTTGATTAATGCCATTTGTCTCACAAACATTACTGCAATGGAACGATTATATAAACCACCTAAAATGATGCCGCAATCATCATTACATTCACTGGACTTTAATATCTCAATTAAAATACAGAAAATAGACAGCGTGGTCCGAGCCTAGGTTTGCTAACGTATGCATTCCAGTTTATAAACAGGACCGAAAGCCAAATGGGCTCGAAAAGTGATAAATAACTACAGATGCAAACCTATTTACGTTACCTTTTGGACTTAACTGTCAGACTACTTGAACGGGAATTGAACCCACAGCCTTGAGACCAAAGCCCACAGTCCTAGCGCTCAGCCATGTCAGTATGGCTGAGCAGTAGGACTGAATTTGTCTCTAAGGTCGTGAGTTCAATTCCCGCTCAGGCAGTCTGGCATTTACACTGTACGTTCAAAAGGCAACGTAAATAGGTTTGCATCTGTATTTATTACGCGTTCTAGCCAAGGTGTCAATCATTGGTTCGTCGCTAGTCTGTCGTGACAGTATGACAGGTTTTTTTCAATGCTACCGTTCCAAGTCTTTGTCGTTCGTTTGTCGTGGCTGTCTGGATCAGCCCTAAGGCTGATTCCACTTTCGTTGTGACAACTATAACTGCTCGAACCAATAGAGAACTAGTATTTGCACTACAGCATTGGAACAAAACTCCTGGCTAACATGTCGAGTTATTAAATTTGGTGCTTGCTGATCCAAAAGGGCTAGAAAAGCAAAAGAAAAATCATGGCCAAACCATTTACAAAAGATTTACTTAGGATCGCTGGCAACAAGTTCATTGTTACCTTGGATTATTAACTCCTTACGCTCAGAATTACTTGCACTTCTTACCATTCGAACACCAGTTTCAAAAGGCTTTAATAGTTTCAGTTAGCACATTTCCCACCAGGCTGTGAACATGGCACGTCTACTGGCTTCACCGCAACCACACGACCAAACTCATTATTCAGTACTCACGGTGAGCGCCGTTAAAACCTCAAAGCCAATATCTTGTCATGTTGCAAGGTAACTGTTTTAAGATGCAAGTATGATGGGAAGCAATAGCCAGACTTTCACTACAAATTAAAAGCCACATCCCCCTCAGTACCCCAATTATTAACTTATGGCCTCGTTGTGAATAAGTTTAAAGATCCTGCAGTCTGTAGAATGGTTGCGGTGAGAATAAAATGAGACAGAGACGTAATTGTAGGTAAGTCCCAAATTACTCCTTCTCACTGGCCTTTTGTCAAAAGGCGCCAGCAAACCAAACTTGATCAAGTTCTCGTTTCCCACTTTAGACATCCCGTCTACGGCAACTTTGAGTCGTCGAATTTGCCGGTTTTCGAATTCGATTCTCGTTTGGTCTAGTTGCAAGAGGTCCCATCCTCACACCAACGCATCTGTGAAGCTTCTGATCCAGTTCGTACTTTAAATCACCCTTTTATAGCTGCAATTTACAGGACGAAAAGGTGAGCAAGACGAACGTACCACTTAACAGGCTACCAACTTGATTATTACTTCTTGTTTCAAGTTTTCAATTTCGATTTCAACAGACTGTGGACAGTTGAGACTTCACGTTCGGTTTGCAAGCTCAAATGGCAAATTTTGCCTGATCACGTGAACCAGACTCGTTCTAACCACTTTGCCATCTTAGCACTCTGGATGGTTTGGGTGCATTTGGCTTAAACGTCTGCGAAACAATTGGGTCAGGCCTCTTCACATGCTAAACCCTACCATATGCCAAACATACCACCCAACACCTTTTCATTCACGATGCTGCTCCACACTAACTTCATTCACAATGTCACTCCGGATCAAACCTAACCTGCCGAGACATTTATACTCAGCTTGTGTTATCTTGGAATTTTTTCAAGTTTGTGCTATATACGTCTAAGAAAACTTCAATGCAGCACTACCCCACTTTTTTTAGTGCTGCTTAATACCAGAATTATCCTATAAAGTCACATATACCTAACAAATCCTGGTTGGGAGTGGTGCTAAAGTACGATTATCTTCGCTTATTATTTTGTGGCATTATGTTGAAATTTGTATGAATAAGTCAATGCAACAGTAGGCTACACATTTTCTGCAACGTGGCATTGGATATCAGGAGTTTCATATGGCTAGTGTGAAAACGTTACAATACACGCTGGTAATCCACCATCACTTCGAAGGTGAAAACCTTGTAGCAATG
>JAHWFP010005377.1:0-33015 GCA_023313725.1 Lithobius niger | reverse complement strand
TATTAGATGTGTAAGGAAGCACAGAGGTTTTAATTTGCCGTTTTTTTTTTAAAACTCCACTTGACTACCATTGAAAAGGCGATGGACGACCAGATAGACAATGTTGTAGTTTTCCCAGCTTTTGCTGTACAGAAGACTAAAATCTCGAATTCGGTCTTGTTAATGTATAAGATGCTGGAGACTTCTTACTATCTCAAATGTCTTATTTTTTTTTAATATTCTTTCTAAGTGCTTGGCACCTTAGATCATCTGAAGAAGATACCTCATAGATGAACCGGCTCAATTTTGAACCTTATATTAGTTTTAAGAGAAAGAATCCCAGATTAAGGTGGGGGAGGAAAACCCAGGATCCGATTCGGGACACCTGCTAACTCGGGTGGGGGAGGGGATGCAGAACAGGCAGAATTGATCCCATATCGGCTGAAGAAGGCTGACAGCCTAATCTGGCCGGAATTGACCCGTAAGAACTTTTCCAGGGTCCTCTTTACAGTCGCAGACAAGGTCAAATTGTTCAGGCACCTATAGGCTGCGTTGCGCCACTGTTCAGCGACTATCAGTGGAGCGATATGGTCCGGGGTTTTCGTTTTCCCTGGGTGAAAAAACCCTGGGGTTGCAAAAAAGTGAGCTATGATCAGGGGGAAAACAGAAGGGGAGGGAAAAGTCGAGGTGGTCGAACCCCGAAGATTTTGTGCTGAACCCTCGAGAAAGTATAGAGTAGAAACCTCTAGGGAAAATATTCCACCCTCTAATATCCCAGGGGAAAATGATGTAGTGAGTTAATCCGAGGGTGTTTTAACCGAAACCCCAGGGGTTCCTTCCCCTCGACTTGCACAAGAGCATATCTCACCACTATTAACTTTTCAAAATCCCTGGGGATTTCCCCAAAACCCCCAGGGTTCGACCACCTCGGGTTTCGCTTTCCCCTGGGTTAATTTACCCCTTACCATATCTCTCCACCGTATGAGCTCGTGGGTTCAAAGGCGATTATTGACGACTGGAAATTCTTTTATTGTGAAGAATGCAGGAGCAGTTTATTTGCATTTGCTTGCCAATTTGAAATCCCCAAGTTTTCGCTAAATTTTTGTTAATTTTAAACCTAAAATTCCGTGATGCCTCTCACATTTTCTAATTTCCACACTTTTTCAGATTTTCCCGCATTTCGGATACCTAGGAACCTACTTGCTCGATCGATGCTGAGAGTAACGGAATTTATTTTTTTATTGTCTCTGAAACAAATTTACAACTGTTACAAAATATTTACGACTCACGCCAGTTTATAGTTTTCCTTGGTTTATAGTTTCCTTCGTGTTTTTATCCAACCCTTTTTTCCCCCTCCGTTCAACACAAACAAACCTAAAGCTTTTAGCAATGACCCAAATTCATTCACCTTTTAGCAACGTCACTCTCGAACTTCTTTTTCTATCCTTATTTTTTTTTAATCTTACTTCAAAAGAGGCGTCATAATTACTACGTCATTGCCTGCTTCTCGGCTGCTTTGTTCGATTTATAAATGGAATTGGCTGAAGTTGTCACGACTATAAAATGTTAGCTAATCCAATCATTCTTTTCAAGGTGAACATGTTTTTTTCTTTTTCTTTAAACGCCGACATAAGAGTAGTCGTAAGAGCCTAACCAAATCATAGCGGGAACAACGAAGATGGGCGGTGTAGCTTTTTTTGCTCATCTTCAACTATTGAAGAGGAAGATACCGGATTACATTATTAAAATTAATCAAGGGCTAAAACAAGGCAGTCAGATTAGTAATGGGGTGCCTCCCAAGGAGTTTACTAAATCAACAGCGCCCCCCCCCCTCCTTCCCAACACCAATCAGCCACAGTTGTCAAAATTATAAAATAATATACGCACGAAGAGATATAAGGATAAAAATGGAAAGGCAGCACAATGCACATAACATACACAATTTGCGACGTTTCGAAGCAATCCCCGTTCCGTTATCTAGCATTAAAAGGTACGGCTAATGCGAAGTAAAAGTCAAGTTAACACTTTAAAAACCAACGGAAAAAAACTCAAAGCACGTGAATAAAATGAATAAAAAAAATGGATATTAGAAATTAAAAATGGCATCTTAGAAACTGTCAGTAGCAGTGTTCGTACACGACCTTGAAGTCCTTGAAAAGCCTTAAATTTGAAAACCGAAAATTCAAGGCTTGGAAAACCTTGAAAATCGGAATTTTTTTTGTATGAGCCTGAAAAAGGCTTTGAATTTTCAGAATGTACTTTGTTTGTTATGACATTACTTTGAGGTGAATGTCATAACAGTATACAAATAATAGTTAAATAAATGAATAGTAATAGTTTGTCAGCTGAAGCTATTTCTTCTGGGACAGAAAACAGAGAGGTGCAGTACAGTGCAAGCAATTTTTGCCAGAAGGGGCAGCTGAGCAAGTGCTCTTCCACTAAGAACACAAAGTGCTAAAAACGACAGCTCATAAAATACTGGAATTAAAAGGTAATTTTGATAGTCTACTGTGCAAAGAGCCTTGAGATCGGTACTAATATAGCCTTAAAAAAGCCTTGAAAATGGTTTCGGTTTTAATATACGAACCCTGTAGTAGGGAACCTCACGTCTTGCTCGCTAGTTATACGCATGATTAGCCTAGTTAAACGAAACCCATTTATACGGATGTGTTGCCAGCATTGCAGCATTCTCCTGTCGTATTTTGCCCGTCACAACAATGAGTTGATACATTTTATTATTGTTGTTTCATTCTTGTCTTTGGATAGAAGCATGGGTGCGGCACATGGGCTGGGCTTGGCATTCCATGCAGAAAACTTGGTGGCAGCCATTTTGGCTGTGATATCACTACTGTGGATAGCAAAAATTTGACGGGTTCTTTTACTCTTGTGGGGTTTTCGTATGATATAAATTAGCAGAACATGCCACTGTATTTGCAACGTTATTGAGGGTCAGATTTTGCATTGAAATCAGCTTAGCTGGCATTCCTACACGAGTTAATTTTTGTCAGGTGGGTCATTGCTCTCGATTTCAATACAATTTAAGCTTTTGTACCGCATTATTATTTTTCCCCAAGTACCTGACATGTGCCTAACTATGCTTCAAGATATAAGACACTGACGCTATGGCGTCGCGATACAATGGGTTACAACCTCGACAATTGAATTGATGTGCTGTTTGTTGTGATGTTTGTTGCCTAACTTGACGCGACACACTAGCGTGTGTCTAGATTTTGATTCGGCGATCTACAAGCATCAATCCTCTTTGTAGCATTTGATTTCCGATCAAACAGGAGAAACTCCGGTCACAGCTTGATTTATTCTTAAACAATTACCGGCCGAGCGAACGATGTCGCATACTCGATTAAATTTAGTCGAATACTCGAATAAATTAGTTTGTTTGGGAAACGATACCGTTCATAATTTCTTTTAGCTTTGGTTCGAATTTCACGACTATTTATTTCATAGGGAGCAATAGTGCTTGCAATTCTTTAAATTCGAAGATGAAATTCCTTCTATAACCTCGAGTATTCTGACATACTCGAATTTTCCATTGGATGGCTTAGCAGATTTTTAGTAGCAACTGAACTGAGCAAGATCTATAAGGCTAGTGGCCCCGAGCGCTATACGAACAGCACAACGTCATTTTCTCAATATTCAATAGTTAAAGTTCTTTTAAGGTGAAGAATGAAGAAAATAATTACAAATGGGAGAAAAATCAAAAAAAAAATCAAACAATTACTGGCGATTTTACACGTTTTGAAATAACACGTTCGCTTCTTTATCATTCCAAAACTCATGCGTCGCGGAGAGCTATCCAGATGCGTGGAAGAATTCAGAGTTGGATTCGTTTACAGAGAGTACTGGGCAAAAATCTTATAAGTGAAATACAGGGCAGAAATCATAGAGGTGAAAATGGTTACGAAAAATACTTTAAATTAAATTTTACAACACAACGGAAAATACATGTTGGCCTAAAAAAAGGAAGTTCTCACTAGGCAGAAATCTTGAAAGAACAATTGTAAAACCTAAGCGTTTTCATCGGTTGAATAATATTACAAAAGTTTCACAATTAAGTAATCCTAATAAAACAAATTAATGCTAATCAATTTGAAACTATATCTTCCCGGCTTAACATATGCCGGACTGGTAGGAAGATACGTTGTCGCATTGGATATAGTTTTCAGTTGGGTCCCAGAGTTTGTTAGTCCATACTTTTCCGTCAACACTAGGCCTACTTGCCGTAATACATCACTTTTACTGATTGTTACGACGTAATCACAGGTGCGACATAAAGGAGGTCCGTAATATTACCGCATGTACCATCTCTCGTTCCAGGTCGCGACCCCATACGGCCAAATCTGGAATGACGACTGGCCATAACTATTTTGTTTAAAATATGCTGCAAATTGGTTTTATTTTAATGAATAAAAGCGAAAACGACCACCACTCGTGCAGTGATTCGTCCAAGCATTTGGCTACTCCACACGCAACAGCTTTCCACGAACGTGAAGCACGGGAGGAGATGGCTTCTTCAAGGCAAGACCGACTGGGTAGAAATCACGTGTCGTGCCTCCTGACTCAACGCCAGTTAATGTGCTTGCTGAAGTGACAGTTACAACATGGACACTCACTCCCACTGCATTTATAAGCTCATGGTAATCGACACTACCCTTCATAATGGCCTACCACTTGCCCTTTTTCATTGCTACTGTGGAAGGATTGAACTTGCTGCCCATTTTCTTTGCTGCCGCGAAAAGAAAGACACGCTCCCCTATCACTTTAATTTTATCCTGCGTTTGGATTGGGTGACTGTCTACACACTGGCATAAGCCAAATATGTACTTATAGAATTATATCCCTCAGGCTGCAAGATCGAGGAGTTACGACATAATTAGCATTCATTTGTTTTAATGTCAGGTCAGAGAATTCGTACGAAAACCGAGCTTATATAAACGAAGAAAGTTCGAGTTATTACTACAATGTCACACAATTAAATAACGTCAATACAAATGGTATTCTTCACTTGGATGCTGAGTGCCACATGAATAAAATCTTTTTTTTCAATTTACAATTTTATTATTTCCCTGTTTTTGCCGGTCTATGTCAAAAGCTGACAGTTAGACCGGAAAGCGTAAATCAGTAATTTGAGGCCACATAGCCTTAAAATAATTGCCCTATTCCGGCTTGTCGGACGACAATTATTGTCGGTCCGACAAGCTGGAATAGGACAATTATCCGTGAATGCATATAAATAAACAACTCCCCATTGTAACAACCAGCGTGTCATAACGTTGTGTATCATCATATGGCCTGGGATCGTCTGGATGACTGTACTGTGTACACCGATTTTCACTGCAATCCCCAGATACTACGATAGTTCGTTTGTGTTTTTATTGCTGCCTCATTTATGTTCGTAAATACGTATTTCAAGAGCTAATTAGAATTGTTTCCGTAAGGCAGGGGGTTCCCAAACTTTTCAAACTGGGGGCCGTATGGCACAACTGATTACGTTGGGCGGGCCTGATTTTTTTCACTCGGTTGGTTGGTTAGGGTTTAGACTGGGGCCCGGGAAACCACAACCATCAGCCCCAGAACGAACAAGGATGTCACGCTGACCCATGCTCCTCCCCCAGAGACAATATCAGGCTGCCACGACCAGATGAACAGATGGAAGACTCTTTACGCTAAAAGAAGTTTACTCAGTGGATGACATGCGGGACTTGCAGATATGATGACGATTCAACTGCTGTAGGATTAGGCTTGGCTGGTTTGGCACTGGAGGCGAGCTGTGGAGTTGCTGGTGGCTACCCGGATGATCTGTTCTGCCCGGATGATCTGTTCTGCCAAGGCACTGCTGACTAGTTTAATACTCACTGCTACTTCCCCTGGTGAACATCAGCCGGCAGTAAAATATACCCTCAGCAGTAATACCTCCTAGCACAGTACCACTACTGCTGCCACCTGTGCAAGGACCTGTGCAGCTTCACCACTGATCTCTATAACCTTAACAACAGTAAACCAATTAACACTGGTTACAATTAGCAGAGCTCTTAATAAGCAATTGCTACAGCTTACTATTCTAAGCTGCTCCTATATGGCACGGCAACAACCAGGGCAGTAAGAGGAATGGATTATTGCGCAAGCCGCAAAAGTAACCTTTGATGGGAAAATAAATTATACCAACAGATGATAAACAGCTGAATAATAGTATGAAATGGAAAATAAGGCGTGTTTCAGACTGCCGGTAGTAACTCCTACATTTGCAACGTAACCTCGCAAAAGGGATGCTAGCGCTTAACCGATTAAACCCGTTGTAGTCTCACCTAATGCGAGAATGCTGGTAGGTCACGATTGATTTAACACACCCACAGGACCACAGGAAGGACAAACAACATGGTGTTGGTAACCATAGCTTAAGCTGGCGAGAGTCTTGAGCCCGCCCACAGTGGCGTTCAAAGATGCCAACAAAACAGACATTGCACTGTCGCAAACTGCCACAACAATTAGCGGTATTTTTACAAACTGCATCTGATAAATGTAACACAATTTACCTTCACAAAATTCGCTCTCAGCATGTTGTTTGACGGCATTATTAAGTTGCGTTATCGTAATAGCACGTTTTCTAGTTTGTCATGCAAGTTAGCAGCCACGAGACCAAGTGATACCTTAGTTCATGAAACGTCACTACAATTGTGTGTGCATCGCCTGTTGAGTGTTGCTTTGATCAGGAACAAACACCTGTAATGAAGTAAGGCAATTGCTCTAAGGCCAGACTAAAGGGCTTCACAGGCCGCATCCGCCGCCCCTCTCCCCCCCTTCCAGCCCGTAGTTTGGGGTCTCCATCTATAAGGCATACTGCCAAACGACGTTTGTGAGTACTGGGGGACATGTATGCTTACTGATCACAGTTGCTAAACAAACTTCAGAAACCTACTCAGATAGTTGTTCGGCTTGACATTGCTTAAAACTTCTTTTAAGTTTGCTTTTCTAATGTAAATTGACAAACGCTCGGCTAACAGTTGGGATCATAGCTTACTCAGTTAATTCCCAGCAGTAGAAAATTGTATTGTACAAAATGAGAAAAGGAAGAGCGAGCGACATCAAGTCAGTTGGTCAGTCAATGCAATGTTCAACTGGTTTGGAGAGGACGATGCTAACCAATGGCTGTGTTTGCGCACTACGCTCGGGTTCTCCGAAGACCCCTTAGTTGTGTTGCACGTTTGGCTGTGCGTTTTTTTTTTACTGTCTTTTGGACAATTAAGGGCTAAGAAAAGATATAAAATGCTAAGTTGGTTGATAAAAAATACTGTCATAATATTTTTAAAAAAATATTTTTTTTGACTTGGAATTTGCCTGCATGCACAAATATATAATTCTTAAAAAGTATAGCGTAACCACGTAACAGGCAAGAAATCCCCACAAATGTAGGCATAACACAAAATTTAAATTTTCGGACAATTATTTGCACCCTTGGTCACAATACAAAATGACAGAATGAGAATAAAACCACACGCAATGTGGTGACAGCCAACTAGAGTTCAGCCATCTTGGAGCTTGGTTGAAATCCAAGATGGCTGAATAGTTGGCTGTTTACACATTGCATGTGGTTTTATTCTCATTTTGTCATTTTTTATTGTCACCAAGGGTGCAAATAATTGCCTGAAAATTAAAATTGTATGTTATGCTTTGTGTGGATACGGTATACAGTATTTTACCATTGACCCACAACTTAATTTGAAGTTTGATATAATTCTTAGTTTTTATGATTCTTTGTCAAATGATATTTTTAGTTTGAAAAGAACTTTCTAACACAAGAAATAAGGGAAACTTGTGAGTTTCGCATGCAAGTGTGTATTGTAATGTAATTGATTAGCACAGTTGAATACAGGGATTCCGTTATCAGTTTCAATCCTGTTATGTTCGTTTTTATCTTTTTTTCCTCATACAAATGTACCAGATGGTTACAACCATCCGGTGCAATTCATTATGGCCTTGTCATGTACTGCTATCCAGGAAATGCCATTCAGGTAACAGTAGTGCAAATAATTCATCCGTGAAGTTTGTCACTTTAACAAATGCTTTGAATAGGAACAGGAATAGATGTGAAAGGATGTGATGTTTTAACGGACAAAATGCTCAACTGTGTTTCAATACTGGAATGTCACGCTCAAGTAGGAATTTGCTTCAGGGGTTCAAATATTTACACTACATATTAATAGGTGTATTACTACTCAGTAATCATGGCTGAGCGGTGGGAGAGTTCAATCTAGCTCTAGATGAAGGTGAACTAGTCGGAGACTAGAAAGGTGACAGCAAACCATTTAACACTGGTTACAATCAGCAGAACTCTTAATAAACAGCTGCTACTGCTTACTGTGTGCTTAACTCCTACGTAGCATGGCAACAACCGGCAGTAAGTGGAAGGATTATTGTGTAAGCAGCAAAAAAGTAACCTTG
Organism: Lithobius niger; assembly: GCA_023313725.1. Lineage (NCBI taxonomy): Eukaryota > Metazoa > Arthropoda > Chilopoda > Lithobiomorpha > Lithobiidae > Lithobius > Lithobius niger. The sequence goes on along the minus strand of JAHWFP010005377.1, from coordinate 24,579 downwards.
ACTTCGTTCAGGGAGAGGAAAATATACCTTCAAAAGGATAAACATCTGAATAATAGTATGAAATGGAAAATAAAGTACGGGCCAGACTAGCGGGTAATAACTCCCAAAATCACAACGTAACCTCGCAAAAGAGAGGCTAGCGCTTAACCGATTAGCCACGTTGTGGTGTCACTAGCATGGACTTGTGTATTATCGCGCTATGCACTGCCAATACCAGCCAGGATAATGTGAAAGTTTAGCAAGCTTCTTCATCAGCTATTGGACTATTTTGGCATAATTTGGACACTTGTCAGTAATCTGGTCGTTATCCCGGTTTGAATCCCCGTGTTTGTCCTTCACTCAGTGGACTTTTCTCTATTTAAAACTTCTGTTAAGTTTAAAATTGAGCCAGTTCAGCTAAACGAGGATTAGCTTGATAAAAATTAAATTTAAACCAGAAAGAGTGAAGGACTCAAACGGCCCAGCAAAATTAGTGGAGAACTCAAATGTCCTAGCAGAATGAGTGAAGGACTCAAATGTCCCAGCAGAATGAGTGAAGTACCCAAAATGATGGTATGTTATGCCTTTTAACAATGTTCAGCATAAAATAAGCTGCAAAAAAAAAGTTCATTTATAGAAGTTTTTCATTAGTGGTTTTCTAAGTAATACCAATATACTCACTGCAGAATGCTAGATTCCAATAATAAACTTTGAACAACAAAGATAGTGTGGGACAAATATTAGGCTTTGATTCGGAGTGTCCCCATAATCCCAAAACATGGACCTCACTGCCTGACTACTCCGAGCAATAATACAGAGTCAACACTAATCAACTACTAACTAGAGCTACGAGCATGGTCAATGTGCCTACAAAACAACAGAACAACTACATGGGATCAATGCTAATCAACAGAACAACGAAGACAGTTTTGTCTACCTTAAAACACCAGGACAACAATTTCGGCTTTGAACTGATTGAAGAGAACTGAGTTTACAAGGACGGCCTTAGTTGCTGTATTTTTTGTTAAAAAATAGGAGCTTTATAGGAAAATCCAACAAAGTTTGTAGGGGTTTACAGGAATTCTTAGCCTGGGTGTATGTAGGTTATCGCTGGCATTCAATGTTTTTTGTTGTCCTACAATACAATAACAAACAAAAAAAACTTTGCGGCCGAAGGCTTGCCAACTTGCTTCGTAGTCTGTGTGTCCTACTCTCCTTCTCGAGTGCACATACACGGTCCGTAGGTGCTTTATTTGGCCGTTCGACCAATTCACGTTTCCTTTCAGATCATATGCTGCAGCACTACATTTGGGGAAGATTGATGTCCTTTGGATCCTACATCTTTTCGGATCCAAATACTAGCATAGCAAGGAACATAACACAAACAGGGAATTATTTTAGTTCGGAGCAGAAAAATGTAGGTAATATAGGAGCATTTCATGATTTATAGGAGCTTTATAGGAATCGTATAAAAAAATAGGAAATAAAGAAGGACTGGGATCCCTGAATGTGGGATCAATCTTAATCGACGTAACCCACGATTATGAGGATGGCTTTCACTACCATAAAAATGTTTGGGCTTTACGGTATGTGAATAGAACCAAGTCATAGGATGGGCTAAATAAAGTAACATCTCGGGACCCAATGGACCCCATGCCGATGAATGCCAGCCATATTGAAAAGGGTTTTGTCACAGTAAAATGATTTGAGCAACAAAGTGGGCTCAACAAATTGATGAGAATCAAGCTCAGACATTATTTTTGTTACAGTGAAATTACCTACACAACAAAGTGGGTTCAATGTGGATTGACGAGAACTAAGCTCATGAGGTTGACTTCATGCAGTAAAAACTCCTGGACAACAAAGTTGGTTTAATAAGGATTAATGAAAATAACCATGAGGATGAACTTTGATACAGTAAAAACAATTAGGCAATAGAGTGGGATCAATGTGAAGTGATGAAAGCCAAGCTTATTAAAAAGATGGCCTAAGCAAAGAACTCTGGGCAGTAAAGTGGGCTGTACTACAGGTTGATGAAAACTGAGCTCGTGAGAATAGCTAGAGCTTAGCAAACCATGTAGGCAGCAATGTGATATCTAATCGATGAGAGCCACTTTCTGAGGGTGGCTTGGCATTCATAAAAATGCCTGTGCCATGATGTGATATAGGCTATTTGAATAGAACTGAGCACAAAAGGATGAAGACTTAATGGGAAAGGATGGGCTTAATGCAGATTGACGATCTATGCTAATGACGACGGCCTTTGTTACAGTGAAAGCATCTCGGCAACATTGTGGACCCCCACAATGAGAGCCAAGCTCATGACGATGGTCTTGGGCTGTACAAGATGTATAGTACTGAAGAACCATAGTCCAACTTAGATCGCACAGTACAAACGTAATGCACAGTACAAATGTAGCAAGATTGGCATGGTTACATCTACTTAGCCACAGGCATTCATAAAAAATACCTTTTATAAACTTTGTTAAAACAATACGATTAATCTCCCTTTTGTATTTTAGGGTTTTAACGAAGTACTACAAACTAAACATTTTATGTATTCCTGTGGTCAAGACAAGCTTGTTTTTAGTTGAATATCTATACCATGAGCGACGGCTGTTTGCCATGATGCCATCATGAGTTAGCCACTGACGAATGAGAACATCGGCTATTTGGTCGTCTGAGTGGACTAGCCCAGTCATGTGACATGCGCGTCACGGCAAACTGCCATGGCGCATGGCTTACTGACCACCACGTACAACCAAACAAATATGTTTATTCCATCTGGACAGCAATGCAGGACATACGTTAATCAATGTGAATAGCTGGGCAGCAATATGGAATACATATTAGTCAACGAGAACTGAGCCTGTGGATAACTAATGACAGTTTAAAAATCTGAGCCCTACACAAATGCATCATGTGTGCCACACCCTCCCAGCACAGTAAACCCCAACAATGCTGGGAACCATCTTCTAGTACACATCTATTACTGGAATGACAGACACATGAGGAAACGGGGGAAACAGAAAAAGCTGTACGAAGTCGGGATGTTAAACTAAAGTACCAAAATAAGCCACCCTTGTCGAAAATCTCTAACGTGATGACATGTTAAAAAGTGAGCTCGGCCTCGATTTACTCATTCTGTATCCCAGAAGCAGTTACAATGTACTTACGATGCAAACACACGGGGAAGGTTTTTAATTATTATTGGCAAAAAAAAAGGTAAATAAAATGAACGAACACAAACTAACTGTTTTTGTGGCAAACAAAAAGAATAAATTTATTGCACACACTTCACGCCAATGAATAACCTTATGTACATTTCCAGCAATTTCCATATAAAATAACACAATTACTAATTGAAAATTCACGATACCTTAATAGGTTTACAAAACATAATTGAAGAAGACCTACCAAGACCAGGACTGCCGTGGGCTTCTACCAATTACATCTGTGAAAGTTGAGGATTGTCTTTTGACTTTAACACCAATCACAGAAGTAAATAGCATTATTCTATTTACATTTAATGTGTGGTGGTTTTTACTAGTACAATAGATAAGAAGTCAGAACCAGAGTTCTACACTGTATTTGCAAATGCATGGCAGACTTTTAAATTAAAATTTAATGAACTTTTTCCTGGTCTAGTCTTATAGAAGCGCAGCACTAAAACAGGAATCTATTGCTGAGGACTAGGAAGTATGGTATGACTGATCATACTCAAGCCTTGACGAAGCGGGCTCACATGCTTTTGCGGGGTTTTGCTGAAGCGGGCTTTTGCTGAAGTAATAAAATGGCAATGTGTAACAGGCATTTTTACACAATCAACTAATTATGTAAACATTGGACTAACATCTGTAAATTTATTAAGAGCTGTGTGTGATTTTATTTTATTTTATTAGACATCCAAGAGCAGCTCCGATTATCAAATTGTCAGCGTGGCAGTGGAAAGTCTTAAAACAAATACTAAATATTTGTCGAAAATTAGCTGTGCAATTCCAGTTGAGAACGGAACTTTCACATTAGCGTAAATTTTTCAGTACGTCTTAATAAAAATCCCATTTGGATGCACAAAATTAATTTAATGAAGTGAAAATAGGGTAAATCCTGTTAGACAGAAAATAAAAACAAAGCAGAACAAGCACTTGAGTTTCTTCCCACAGAAGACCACTTTAACAATATAGCGGTTAAATGAACAAAGAAAATACACATTCTACTAATGCAATAATAAATGTAGTAAGGCGGGAAAATTCAGGTGTGATAATGAGACCTAGAAGATACAGAATCTTTGGAATTCAATGCTCTAGACCCAACGTTAAATCGTTACTAGCTTGCCTCACGAATTAACGTCATTAATTACAACTTGATGCCAGAGGGTACCCATTGCCGAGGGCTAAACTGCAGAACTCCAAGCCCATAAAAACCATTGCCTACATTATGTACTGATAAATACCTTACAATATTTATACCCCCCCCCCCCTACCATCTCAAAGATCGGTGACCTGAAAATTTCCCAAAATTTACTACTGGTTTTTAACGTTGCATATAATAGCTTGGCTTGACCTTCATAGCAATAAAATCAGTTTATAAAATACGTCGGACATATTAAAAACAAAGAACACTTTAAAACCAGGTCATGTTTCGGTGAGCATCAATGCTGTAATGACAATGACGTTGCGAAACAAATGTAGCAGTGGCTGTGACATTCCATGATGTGAGTCGGTCACTCACCAACTACTTGTGCCTAATACTGTGAGGAAATGATGCACATTTCAATACTGAGCAGTGTCTCGGTGCTGATCACATGAAATTGCAGTGAACACAAACACTACAGCTGCATCAACAGTTCATACAGTAGTCATGGAACAACACACATTAAACCACAACAATGATTGCTGAAACATAAATGGGAGCAAGCAGTACAATAAAGAATCACAACGAAGTCAACTTTGTGGACAACCAAATCTATGTAGACTGACGTTAATTCATACAGAAAATAACTTGACCAATTTCTAGTCAATACAGTAGAGACACTGGATGCGAATAACAAAAACCAGGGTTCAATGTGGGGAGTAGTGAAAGCTCCCTCTTATCCCTCTTGGCAGTCCGTATGGTGGACTTCTTGACATTTTTTTTTTATCAGTTTCACCCACTATTTACATACTGCAATAATCACTGGACTAAGCAACAAAACTAATCCATGGTGTCTACTAAAACTGAAATTCAAAAAATCAGGACTTTTTCAGGATTATCAGGACCGAAATAAATAAAAAATCATGACCTTTTTAAAAGAAAAGTGTTCAGAAATAGAAAAAAAATAGACCAGCCCAGACAAATCTTCCTGCGCAATGGACATTTAGTAGTCCCCCGCTGCCTTTTTTTCTATTTCCACTAGTATAAAAAAGTTAGGCATAGGCCTAACAATTTGGAAGGTGAAACAATACAATTTTTTGATTCATTTTTTTAATTAGGTCCAGAATGCTCTGATCAAGTCTGGCAATTTTTGTATGTAATTCACCCAACAATTCCTGTTGACGTTTCTTAAGCATTTTAAGTTCTTCAGTTTTCTTCATACGGTGGTTGTTAAAAAAAAAATCATGATTCATTTGAAAAATTCATGACTTTTTCAGGATTATAATGACCGTAAAACAAATCAAGACTTTTTCAGGATCATCAGGAAAATAAACTTAGTAGACACCCCGTAATCCGGTTCGGCTACACACTCAAATCACACGAAATGTAAAATGACAGTAATTCTCAAAAAGTAAATTTCAAAACGTAAATTTGAGATTAGGGCACAGTTACCTAACGAAATATCGACACTACAGGACACTACAAAATGCTAGTAGAAGTCTTAAAACATAGCACCATCCATCAATTAAGTTCCAGTCTACAAAGTTTGGTTTTAAATGCATGTAGTTATGTAAATTTGCTATTTTCACACACACAGTCAAATTTTTTGGCATAATCCTTGTCAGTCAAACAGTCCAACATTCAAAAATACAAATAAAAAGTAAAGGATCCCAAAGTAAAATGGAAGGCTTGTCGTAGCTCTACAAGTGTGTGTGATAGAGGAATACAAACCAGGAAGCCTAACATTAGGAGCTTAAAATATTTACTGAAAAAAGTCCAACCCCTGAAACGATCTGGATTGATCGAATATATATCCTCCTTTCAAGCAACTATTTACTTCTTGTCGGCTCTGGATTGGTAACTCATGCATCTGTGATGCCATGGTAAGCCTTCCACTTTACTTTGGGATCTCGGGACCCCCCTCCCCTTCTTTTCTTCATGTTTCACTGACGAAGCTAACGCAAAAAAATGAACTGTCTCCTTGAAAACGGTGACGTTTAAAGCACTGAAACGTCACATTTTAGTGTTGTCTGGTCTTGCAGCACTGCTTTTTTTTAAAAATAGACTTCAGGCGTCTTGTGTTTTTGCTGAGTTACATTTACATTCAGAGCAACAACAAAATATAAAGTGCCTGAAAACTAACTTTCACCCAATTCATTATCACGCAGACCACAAACTTCGAGTGGAAAGTGACAGTAATCGTCCCTGTCAGCAGGGGTAAAGTTCCTCATTCACTGAAGCAAAGACCTATTATTATAATAATTACAAAATTGAAAACTCATAACCACACACGACGCACTCAAAAGAAAAAAAATACATATGAAAACCATTAAAAACACTGACGCAGCAAGAATAAATAATATGAACGGGCAAACACAAACAAAATAAAGGCCGACTTTTCTTATCCATCATTTTGGGATCGAACGTCTTGTGGATGTTCCGTGTCGTGCAGAATCCGGGTTGGAAAGAACATTCCCATCTGAAGAACTATATTCAATCTAGGCAAGAAAAAAAAAGAGGAAAAGTTAATCCCACAAAACACACACTACGGATCAGGACTAGCAATTTTAATCGAGTCAAGAAATGGGACAGAGAAAGTAAATAGCACATGAGCGAAACTGGAAATAACAACAATGTATCGACAGTATCATCATGCTTGTCAGTCTCGACGCAGCACAAGTCTACGTAATAACAGGCGCGACATAAAGGAGTGCTGTAGGGCTCGACAGAGTGTCCATGATAATATTATTGCATGTTTCATCTCTCGTTCTGGGTCGCGACCCCATGCGGCGAATTGTAGAACGACTGTCGTTAACTATTTCCTGGTAAAACTCGCCTAAAAAATACTCTGTACAGGTTTTAACATGGTAGACAGGTGCGAAAAATACCATTCACGCTACCATTAAGCCCTAACTACACAAGAAAATATTGTGTGAAGCGATGCGTTATACTACGTGCCTACAAGGTCAAAATTGCTGCAATGATATGGTTGGTGTTGGGTATTTTGATCAATTTTGACGACTTTCTTGCACCAACCCACGCCGCGTTGCAGCCATGAGCAGCCAGTCTGGTATGCCTTTGGTCCAGGCAAGCGGCAACTCCGTATGCAACAATTTTCCACGACTGTAAAGTGGTGAAGAAGATGGCTTCTTCAAATAATGCCGACTGGAAGAGAAATTACGCCTCCTGACTTAATGCTAGTTCACGGGCGTGCCGGAAACTTGATGCCTTTTGGGGTTGCTCTGGTAAAATACAATTCTGGCAATGTTGTCTCCACTGGCCTTCAGCCGGGAAAACAAATTCTACTAAGCATCTATCACAGACAACCTTGTGACAAGGGATGGAGTATGAAGCGACAGTCACAGCACGGACACTTCTACGGTCGGGTTGGAAGTTATGCTCTGGAAGCTTTCTGGTAATATGAAATCGTGGTTAATTCCATAGACGACTAATACGGAATGGCAAGACCAATTTACAAGGCTGCCTGGCATCTGGGAATTTAGTTCACGAGATACGAACTTAACTAATAAACCAATCCCAAAATCCCAATCATATTCTCAGTATATTCTTGAAATATAGTAAATAATACCGTTGGTCATTACATACATCACTAGCCCACAAGTAGGAAGGATACTCGTCCAGTGCCAACTCCAACTGATAACGCACTAGCTTTGGGGCCGAGTGAAGCTAAAAGGAACAATGAGATTATATTTCCCGGGTGTTTGTTACATTTGCCATTATTAAGCCGTGGATGAGACTTAAGAAACTGTGGAGTCGTCACTTGTGTGCTCCACAATGGCAGCCATCAATTTCATGTCAATATGTTAACCCTACCAAGATACCCCTTTAACTACTAATAGGCTATTCCATAATTATATATTGTATTAAGTTGCATCACATGACTTCCTGTTATAATTGTATTTAAAGAGAAGTAAACAGGAAGTTCGCTGTCTTATCAGCTGTAGCCTACACTCTGGTAGTCGTAGTCCGTGTGTTTATTACCATTGGTGCCCACGCTGGGCTAAGGTGTGTTCCCGCCTAGGACATCACAGAAACAATACTGAGGCTCGTATTCCGAACGCTGACGCTGGACTCGACTCTGCTGTACTTGAGCATGGTTTTTCGAGCAACATCCTTACCCAAACGACACTGATCCATGACTTGAGTAAGCGATGGTATTCTGTAACCTTGTTAAACTCAAAATCTAGCTCTAATTCTGAGCAACGCAAACCCATTTTGAACGAGAATCATTCAGACTCTTTTAACTCTTTCGCAAAAGGCACGTTTCAAGTATGGAACCTCCAGGAAGGTATGACGTAAGCTCAAGTCTTTCCTTTACGCAAAGAACGGTTTCGCTGCTTAACCGTTGTGCATATTGGCAACCCAAAACATGGCGGGGAAAGTGTAATGGCTATATTACTATAGGCTTTCCCTTCAGTGGGCATTTGGCTATATATACACCCTTTTGGTTGATTCTGAGTGAAGTGCAGAGTATTAGTATACTAATAAGCACGTCAAGTTTATAGACCTATATACGTGAATTTAAAAAAAAAAAGCGTATTGAAATAATACCGCACGAATAAAAGAGAAAATAAAAAAATCTAACAATGGTCGAGAGCTTTTTAATTTGTCATCTCCAATTCTGAACGTACGCTTTTAATTCGCTATATTTTTTTCAGAGCTACAGATTTCTTTAGTTAAAATTTTAAAGACTTCTAAAACATCCTCTTCATCTTCAGTGACTACAACTGCGGTGCACGATGCTTTAATCTCTGACGTGTGTGGTGCTATGTACTGACTCGCGTTAATTCCAAGAAAATTGGACTTAACTTTTACCCATGTCAAAATACATCATGCGTACGCAGACCTTCAGAAGTCGCGGACGCCGTTGGGAGGGGCGGGCGGGAAAGGTAAGTAAAGGGCAGGCCCTATAACTTTTCCACCCCTCTGTATTATATTATAATCTGTATTATAATACAATACCCCTCTGTATTATATTATAATCTGTATTATATTCCTCAAAAAGGCATTGTTTTAATGGCTTCTGACTTTGTGTTAATGTTTTTTCTTTATAATTTTGTCTACCTAAAAGGCAAAAAAGGAGAAAAAGTGCACCACCCTTAATTCTCTAACCTAAAAACAACACTACGAAGCAAATCTATATATTTTCTTTGTTGAGGCATCGACATTTTTTGGAAATCGCTCTTTAATTTGATCTATACTTAAAGTGGCATAATAAAATATTAACTACCCTAATGGGTTCAGGGTAAGGGCGCGTTTATGCAGCCACTCGCCTTTGCATTCTCGCAGCTAGAACTCAATCGCGATGGCAAAGGTGACATCGCCATGGTAACAACGCTAAATGGATTAGCTTAAATCCGACATCGTTTGAGCAAATACTTGCAGTCTTATAATCCGTACCAGTAATATAAAGAATTCCTCATGACGAAACAATTTTCCTAAACGCTTCTGAACTCACGTTATTTTCTGTTTTCGTTGCGAGGCGACAGACATAAAACCGCCGCCATGTTGGAATTTGAGGTGATTTCTAGCTTCTAGCTGCGAGAATGCAAAAGCGAGTGGTTGCGTAAACGTGCCCTTAGTCTGGCACAAAAGTCTGATGACTCATTGAATCATTCAGACTTTTGGTCCAGGTCCATGGGGTTCGTAAACTTCAGTTGGAGCGCCTAAGTTATTGCCAGGTGGGTGATGACGTCATTGGGGTTTTTGCCGTCGTTGCCGTCGGGTTGTGTGCAATGAATGATACGTGCTCCGGCTGGCAGACTGGAGGGCGGCAAAACTATATTTAATGATTACTTTGCACTCGAGAGGTTTGTTACACCGACATCAAAAAGAGACACAAAAAAAAGAATATGTAATCCGAGAGTTGGTCGGGGGCAAATCAACCACTGCCGCACGTGATAGGTGGGAAGGGGGGTCTATTTAAAGAACAGCGTGCGCGCCTCTCCACTTTGCAAGAAAAAGACGGATGGGACCGTTGCCATGGCGACGCCTGCAGAATTCAGCAAACCAGAAAACTGAAGGTTGGCCTAAAAGAGCCGGAAAAAGAAAGTTCTAAGATAGCTCGTGGCTATTATTAGTTTATGTCTTACCTAAAATAAAAAGGACGTTACAGACGCCTCCTTTCAACTTCGGTTTTTGTAGGGCCACAGTTTGGGTAACCCGCTTTTCCTTTTTTTTTTAACGTAGTATAGTTCGCAGAGTAAAAGCAACAAATAAATCAGAATACGCGGAAGGTTAAGAACAAGGACTGCGAGACGGTGCCTTCTGTGAAGTGGGCAGCTCTTCGATTTCTTGAGTAGACGACTTGCTATTAGGGGAGTGGGGATTTAACGTACTCTAATAAAATTTGATTTACAATATGAAGGTAGGCCTACGGTACAATGTATTTTTTACAATTGAAAACGTTTTCTTCTTCTTTTAGTTTTCTTTATCTATTAATAGCTCATGTAAACTGATTGCAAAAATCTAATGATGCCCCAACGCGCTAAGAGTCGTCTACTGGAATGGCAAGCTGGTTGGCTTCTCTGCTCGGCGAACGAGAGAGCACGGCCTTGTGGACAAGCGCCGAAATGTGTAGCTCGGTGGTTTGAGACGGTTTCTTACCAGAAAGCGAGAGGTACAATTATTTTGCTAGGTATATTCCAATAGGAAATTCCTGGGATCCTTTACATGCCACAATCGACATGAGCATGTGGCATCACAAGGCCCTTCTCTTCCCAAAATGCTAGGGATGGCGGAAATCGGGCTCGAACTCGGAACCTCTGGCACAAGAGACAGTCCTGCTACCATCAGACTACCTTTTCCCAAGCGCCGTAATACTATGAATACGGGATTATCAACCAATGTGCACTTTTTGCTTTTTTATAGCGGAGCGAGGCCGAAGGCCGAGCGAATCTCTGCTATGGTCACACTCCAATGCAGGGACGTGCACACGCCCCCGAGAGAAAGGGGCAAACTTTTTTCTGGGTTTTTTTTTTTTTTGTGCTTTTTAACCTCTATTTACCCCCTTTTGTGGGACTTTGACCATTTCTGCCCCTTTGGCAGTCCTTTTTTTAGCGTTTTTAGGCTCTTTTACATCAGCGCTCCACCCAAAAAGGACACTTTGCCATGAGGGCAGGGGCTAGAGCACCCCCCCCCCTGCCCCCCTGTGTGCACGTCCCTGCTCCACTGTAATCTTAGACAGAGCATCACGCGAAAACCACAAGGACTATCCAAATCACACTTTACATGCAGTAGCACGGGAGGCTGGACAAGGTTTATCAAAAAAAAAAAAAGAGAAGGAAAACTTAAAAGTACGAGCATCTACATTATAAAATGTCTTAGCCGCAGAGAGAAAAGCCCACAGATGGTCCTAACTTACCAAGCTGGTCTTTCTTGTATACGGGAAGAAAAGCCTGCTGTAAAGTTAAAAGCAGTCTCCCTTTACTCGACAACTTGATACTGCACAGTAACAATAATGGCAGAAGAATAAGGTTTAGAATAAATTGTAAAATGAACAATTGTAAAAAAAAAAAATTAAAGACGAAATATTAATTGGCAGTTGTAACGTCATTAAACGTTGGGGAGGCACTACCCTGCCTTAACAAGCGGCTGCAACGACTACCTAGTTGCAACCGGTCTTCTGTACACTTCTGCCAGTTCCGTCGCTTTCGATAACGTTGAGGCACACACCTCTAACACACTGCAACAGCCATCTTATTATATAATCTAAAAGTAGTAACCACCACACTTGCTGGTTAAAAATATGTCTGGTTTTAGGCCATAGTGTTAGATTTGGGTGTAATTGTCAGCTCAGCTTTTAGGCCAATTTTCACCTGTACGTTTAATTAGCTATTAAGCCTATTTTCATCTTTTAAGTTTAATTTCGTAAGTAGCAGCTAAAGGAGAATTTGGTTCGAGAGTAGGTCTATTCGTCCATGCAACGTGGTGTTGAGGCTACTTTAAATAAGGCTAATGTGTGTCGTTTACGAATTTCTTTTTTTTTTACGGTTGCGTGTCCTTCTATAGTGCTTAAATATGACGAACAAATATTATTATTTCATTGAGTTACATCGAGAGAGCCTATCGGCTATAAGGAAGCAACGATGTTTTAGTTTGCCGCGTTTTTAATTTTTGGACGCTGGATCTAATGGTGAAAACCGTTTGTCTCCATCTGGAATCTTTCCGGTGTTGAAAAAGCGATGGACCAAGTCGTGGCTATAGTCTTCCCAGCCGTTTCGGCTGTACAGAAGACTAAAAATATCGGATTATCGACCTTTTCAGCCTAAAAAGGGCACGTGAAAGTTTTTGCTATGGTCTTTGGCTAAGTTTGCTCGCTTTGCTCGTATCTAACCATCCCAAAGCTCGCTTATGTTCGCAGTTCTTATTGCCCTCCGTGCAAGAAGCTATACCTTCAATCTTGGAATGAATCTTGGGAGTTTGTGACTGCTGGCTCCATAAAAGTACTTGGGGCAGAATTGCTTCACACAATGAAAAACTGTGACTGACTGTGACAGTACAAACCAGCATCCAAAATGTGTCCTGCCAGAAAGTAGTTGTGTGGAGACTGAGCCTGAGTGCACAACGTCTTCAGAATGTAGATTAGTCTGGGTTCAGCTGAGTCTCTGCACTAAGGTGAAGCCTGACTACGCGAGCGAGGGTTTTCCTCTTCTCCCCATTCGCCTCTCCTCGCTCCTGTGGATAGGCTTCACCTTAGTGCAGAGACATCGTCTGAACCCATGCTAAATGTAGTTAGACCATTAAATCAAGAGGTCGTTTAGGGGTTTTGCTCAAGATTTTCTGATCCCTCTGTGTCTTAGGCAAGAATTACTTCACATAGTTGACGTAGTACCAAGATGCTGATCTATGAATAGCATACTCGCTATACTCGTAGATTAAACAAAAAAATGAAATACAGCAAACATAGGCCTAGCTAAAATGTCTTGCCATCCAATAGCGTGCCGCAAACTACAGTTATAGCCTCTATAGCAAGTGGGGAAAAACGATTCAGATGAAATCAACATTTGGTGTTAATAACCATTTCTCCATGTGGTATGCACGTGTGCAGCTTGAATGATTCACGCTAAACTCCATCGGCAGCATTCTCTCGTGGCATCTGTGTCTTAAAAACGAGTGATTTATATCCGAATGTTCCGTTAACGCTTTAAGTTGTTGCATCAACGAGTGCCGAGTTCAAGTTTTATGGAATATTCTTGCCGAAAAGTAATTAAGCCTTGTTCTGGAACGTTGACCCCGTTTTGTGGGGATCAAAGTTGAGGCACACTTAGGAACAATTTTCCCCACGAAAGAATTTTTATTAGGTGACGAAACAGTTTCTCGCGTTACGGCGTTGAGGTATGAACATAAAATCGGCCCAGTACGTCTTCACGAACGAACAAGGAAAACATTTTATTGCTTTGGATGGTGCATTAGCATAGGGATAGAATTTGGGAGGGGGGGGGGGCGGCAGGGGAGGAAGATATAGGGAAAAAAACTTGTTTGTTTGTTTTCTCTGACTGCTTTATCAGTTTCAACGTCTCATGATGACAACACGTTAAAGACATAAAAATTAATTGAAATTAAACAGTAAAATTGCCAAACTCGGTTTAACTGACTAGGGTTAATTCGCACGACGACATAGCTATATATTCAGCTAGAGAACGCAAGCCACGACGCACATTAGATTACGTTGTTGCCCTGGAAACGTCCATCAACCAAGTTCGTTCTCAGCCTTAGAGAGCGCAGGTATTTAGCATAAACAGAACCGCATTTGGAGCTGGACTTCAGTACAACACTTACAGTGCTAGCAAGAGTGTGGTACTTTAGGACACGTTCCCAGCACTGCTAACAATGCACAATTTTGACTTTGGAATCTACTGTTAGCCAAAGTTAGCCGACAATTTCCCCCACATGTTGACAGCTTCATCCAAACTCAAAATGACGGCCAAGATTTCGAAATGATGCTCAAGAATTATGTCTGCCAAATTTTGAAAATTTTACACACAAATTACTGACCCGTTGTGAACTGGACTACTTAAATTTCATACAAACATGCAAGTTCATCAAACGACGGAAGACATGTTGCCACCCCTACACTTCCATGGTGAGCATTCCTATGGAGGTGAGCAGTCACACATTTCAGCACAGGAAAGTGATGAGGCCTTAGCCACGAAAACTTACGCAATTAAACCACGCGCCAAGGCTGCCTACTGTGACACACGTATCACGTGACTGGGCTAGTCCACTCAGACGGCCAAAGATCCGCCGTTCTCGTTCGTCATTGGCTAACTCATGATGACAAACAGCCGTGGCTCGTGGTATAAGTGTATTTTCAAAATCCGCATTTTTTTTTCGATTTCGTCTCACCTTTTTTGAATTATCAGACGGGACTTTATTTTTAAAACCGCTTTTTTTTTTAGTTGTCAACCCACACAATCATGTTAACATTAACAATAGTACTCATTTGTCATGACCTCCACCCTACCCCAACTACGTGTTTACAAGGTCCTGGAGTAGTCAATATGTTAGCTTGCAAATTTTTGTTTTTATATAAGTTTCTAGCAGAGCCCCGCCTTGATAGGCTTTTTGCATTTTCCGTCTTTTAGGCGCTGCCATTATTGTTAGGGTGTGGACATACAACCACACTGTGCATGTTTAACTGTATTAATCTTCAGACCCCCTCCCCCCCACCCAGAAAAAAACCCCAAAAAACACGTTTGAATGTTTTCCAGAACAGTTTTAAATCGACCTTCCGTTTTCGTCAAAGGGAGATTATCGAATTAACTACCTTACAACTGCTAAGGTTATCTCAGGACGGAAAGGGGTAATTTTGTTAAGAAATACCTAGGATTTTGTACATTCCACAATCGACATGAGCACGAGTGCATTTCCGGCCCCCTTCTCTTCCCAACGCGCTAAATAATATTTAATAATGTCCAACAAAAAGTTTATTATTTGCTGACTAACTAATCCCAGCTATATTTCGAATACGAAAATTCAAGGTCATAGGCCAAAGTTCAAGCCTTTTCCAGGTCTGGAAAATACTTTGTCATTTTTCAAGCCTGAAATTTAAAGGATTTCCAGACTTGTGCGAATCCAGTGCTAGTTACGCTATTGCGTTTTGTTTTGCCATTAATATATATTGTTTTTAAATATTCTAATGTGACTTTGCAACAATAGCAGAAGCATAAAGTGCAAAATTGGTTGATGCAAAAACACTATATTACGGTACGTGGAGAGCAGGATGTAAGACTACATTTAAAAATCATCAATATCATTAAAACAGAAAAACATGTACGATGTGGTACAAACACCAATTTTAAGCGACGTCCACTTTCCGATGTTCAACTCAGGCGTCGTTATACTATGTACGAGTTAGTACGACACCTTACATGGCTTTTTTCTTGTTTCACTTATTTTTAAGTATTTTTTCTTCAGTGTAATCCATATTCTTGTATATACGCTCATAGTTTTTGTATATATACGTTCTATACGATATACATCTCAGTGTATTATTGATATCCCAGCGCAACAAGACACGAACTTTCTTCCATGCATTCAACACACAAAAAAATTGACGCTAAATCTTAAAAGCGATGCAGAACACAAAAAATAAATGAGGTCTACTTAAAATTAATCATGCAACAATTACTTCAATTCGCCTCTCGCACGCTGAATTAACACGGATGGCCTCCGGTCCGGACAGTGACATAAATGAAATTAATACGAGGAACTCGGGCAAAAAGTAACGAAGATTAAAAATACTTGACAAATTGGAAATTTCCTATACCCTGCATGATTCAGACTAGGTCTCACAAATTGTGTCGCGCTTGTCGCCCATATCAAAATGACAGTTTAAATAACGCTTCAAAATGGAACTAATTGCCCGGCGTTTTGGCATCAGCAATTAAGTTTTCCCCAATTAAAGTCTGAAGTTTTTCTTTCTTAAATTAAAAGTCCTTCCTGAGTTGTTCTCTTAATTGCGAAAACTCCTTCAAGATATAAACGTGACATACTTTTTGGCGGCGACAAAAACAAGCACTAACGAAAATAAGTCGTGGGTATAATCGACTTTTGCTCCCTGCCGTTTTAATCTCGAATGCAATTTATATAAACGATGACAGTCGCTGCATTTCGAAAAGTCATTGCAGGTAATGGATGGAGTAAGACATGGACCTGACGGCAGTTAAAAACAACTCAAGAATAAAAATTAGTGCCCCAGAAAAAACAAAGAAAAAAAACAAGTTATCGAACGTGTGAATTGGACAATTTAATGTCACTTCGCCAGAACACTGAAATTGGCTGTACTGAATGTGCCGACCGAGAATTCTGGAAAAGAAACTAAAAACTGTAAATATTAGTAATAAACAAAGGAACACAACGGAGCCAACGTTGTGAACCGCTAAGGATGACAAGTGAGCAGGAATAATGACGAACAATTTCACATGCCATTTTGAGTCCAGGAATTGACCCCTGGTCTTTGGAATGGACCTGCATTACTACACCACTATATGCTAAATCGACAATATCAAACAGGGTTCAGACAATTTTTTAATTCTCAATTTCCCTCACATTTCCAGGTTTTCCAAGTGCATCCAATGGCAATTTCCAGGTGTTTACAATACGTTTAGTTAGAAAAACAGGCAGTAGCTAATGTTTTTTTATTAATATTTCCACGAAAATAATTCAACATCCCAGAAAATAGCTGTTCAGAGACTAGTCCAGACGGGACTAAAGACACTTTCATCATAGATATTGGCACTAATCCTAAGATTTGGTTTATTGAAGAGATATCTAAAATACTTGAACATTTAAAGCACAAATTAAAATATTTTCTATACTAGCTCAGGATTTTGTTCCTGATTTGCTAATTCAATGGAATTACAGATCAGACAGAAATGCATTTTTTTTTTTCAAATTTCTCTGTCTTTTCCCTGATTTTCAAAAAATTTCTTGTTTTCATTGAAATTTCCCTGAGATTTTGGCTCTATTTTCATTTTCACAGACATTTCCAGGTTCTCTAGGTTTTGTCTGAACCCTGTCAAAATTGCTGCTAACTTGCCACATGAATTAACGCCAGTATGCAACAAGGTAACTCGTATAGCAAATAAAGTGCCATCTTGACAGTGATTAAGTTAGAGTAGTCTACTGCATTGGAGGCCCAATATAAAGACCTAGGTTCAATTCCCGACTCACAAGAAAACGTGATTTTTCCCCGTCATAATATTGCTGCTCACTCACTAATTATCATCCACCGGGTGGCTCCGGAAATCTGATCCGATCCCATACACAGACCGATTCATGGTTGGTCTCCTCTCCCACTCTTTCAAACAGAAAACGTTGGCTACGTCAAATTGTTGTGTGTCAAAAATTAGGCAGTCTTTAACGTATGGCTCAAACTGGCAACTTCTCACGCTTATTACAAAATTAATTGAATATTTGGCCGCCCAAGTGGACAATAAAAAACGGGAAAATGTTATTAGATTTTTAGTTTAAAATGCTACAAACCGACAGTGTCTATCTCGTCTGGTACTCGAAATTATGGACGATCTGTTTTCAAATTCTACTTTATGCGTTCAGCCGACTAAAATCAAAATATCGGGATGGGCGATTCCAATCAAACATGTCAGTATTGATTTTGGCTTGCTAATTTCACATCGTTAACCCAGAAAAATATAAGGCAAACTGCCAGCTTTTACACCACTTATGAATTCACGTATTAGAAACGACAGTGCCAAGTTCACAATATACAGGACAGGACACACTCGGTCAGGTCCTAGGTGAAATATATGACCCAAGGTGTAATAACAGAATAGTTTGAGTCAAGAAGCAACAACGAAATCTTGGACCCAAGCTGCACCAACGTCATATACATGCAGGGTGTCCAAAAAGTCCCTGTCACACTCACAACTTTTGAAGGGGTTGAATGAAGCGAAGACAGTGAAACACTAGCAATATAAGTTTGGTTAAAGGATCTACCTTTGTGTGCAACCGGCATTTCGCCTGCCCCCCCCCCCCGGCCCCAGGGGCCCCAACTCTGAAATTTCCAATGGAACGGGGGTTAAGGAATACCTTATTTGAAAGGTCTCCATTAGGCAAGTAAAGTGACACAATGTATGCATCGATACGATGAGCACATCCAAAATGGCAGCCATTCAAACATTAGGATTTTCTTCTGCATCCAATGTGTTACTCAGGCTAAAGACGTCGCAAAGGGACGTAGGTGGCAGCAAAATGCTTCGCTCTATTAGATTAGATTACACCCACAACGTCCTTTGCAGCTTGAAACCCAAAGTCTGGGCCTCAGTTCCCCCCCTCGGGCTCTCTTTTAATAATAATCCGACCAACCATGCTTCGCTACTGGCGAAACGAAACAAAAAACTCGGACAATGAACATTTTTCATCAGTTAAACATTGGTGTTCATTAAACGTTCAAAGGATTGAAAGGAATTACATGCTCATGAACTTCACTTCCTAGAGAGAGCGAGGGGGGGGGGGGCACTGAGGCCCACACTCTGGATTTCAAACTGCAGAAGACGATGTGGGTGTAATCCAACCAAACTGAACGAAGCATTTTGCTGCCACCTACGTCTCTTTACGATGTCTTTAGCCTGAGTCACACATAGGGATACAGAGGATAATCGTAATGTTTGACCGGTCACCATTTTGGATGGGCTCATCGTATCGAAGCTCTCATTGCAGCATTTTACTCGCCTAATGAAGACCTTTCAAATAAGGTATTCCTTTACCCCCCATGAGTTGGGGCCCCGGGACGGGGGGGGGGGGGGGCGAAATGCCGGTTGTACACAAAGGTACATCCTTTAACCAAACTAACGTTGCCAGGGTTTCACTGTCTTCATTCAACCCCTTCAAAAGTTATGAGGGCGGACTGGGACTTTTGGGACACCTTGTATTTTGAAGTACGAGTACAGGTAACAATGGAATATTTGACTCAGTAATAACGAAGCATTTACGGAAGTTAAGTAACAACGGAATTTGACACATGAGGTTAACACCAAATATTTGTTTCAAATGGTAACCAAAAAATGTTTAACGCAAATGGTAACAAACGAATATTTGATTAATGAGGGAACATAAGAACATTGGACCTAAGAGGTAACAAAAGACTGAAACCAAACGGTAAAAACGGAATCTTTTATCCCAAACGGTAACAACGGGTCTAAGAAATGCCTACTTACACAGACTGTCTTGTGGGAGAAATGTCAAAACCGGTAGATCACCAACGAATACAACAATTATTATGTAGTTATGACCGAGTACCGCAGATAGTTCCAGAAATTATTTTCATCATTGTACCTCAAATGTGAAAGTTAACCCTTTCTTGAGGGACGAGCAAAATTAGTCAGTACTTTGGCTTACAGTTGTCAGCTGTCATTCAGTCTTCATTTCAACGCTGCAGTCCATGGGTCAATTGGTACAAATATCAAGTACGGAAATAAATTGCGAATTTCGGTTAGAATAAAAATTTTTTTTTTTCAGAAATGCTTGTCGGATTTTCGGCAACAGACCGCTGGGAACAGACCGCTGCGGCAGGGGAAGAACGTATCCAGTGAAGGGTTTCAGGCCAGAAGGCGACGGGACGAGTCCGAGCTTGTCGACGGGACATTTGGAACGTTCGGAAGACACTGTCGAGAAGCTCCGAATCTGGTCGTCGGGAAAAGATCCATCAGTGGAGATGGATGTCGGGTGTCGTAATAACGACCGTGGTGTAGGACCGAATGGGAGGTGACCAAGGCGTCGGGGTGGCGCTGCTTTGGAAATCTGTGGGGAACGAACGGTCCGTTGATGAGTTGCAGAGCAAGGTGTAGCCAACTGTTCGGTCGCAACAGAAGAGACCAACAGGATCATCTGGCGGCGAAGGCCAGGGACTGTGAATGGTAGGTGATGTCAGCGGCGCCGGCGAACGGTTCGGCAAAAGAGTGGAGGAATCGGCAGCCGCAAGCAGTGTAGGAGAGTCCATAGTGTCCAATTGGAGTGGTCAAGACGAACGAGTAGCGGAATCGCAAGCAGGCACAGCCTCAGAACTCCAGATCAATGACCGCAGGGTAGATGTACTTACAGGGGCCTTGGCTGGTTCGCGCCGAAAGCGAAGGGTCCGGAGAGCAGGGCAAAGCAACCACGTCGAGTGGTGGCTAGAGAAGAAACATGAGACAAGGTCTCAAGCCAAGGTTTATGAAGGAGGACTGCGTCACACATGCGCACATCTAGGCTACCGAGCTGGCAGGGAAGCCAACAAGTTCTTCTCTACGGGGAGATTGAATTACAAGAAGGAATGTCATAAATTGCAGGTAATGGATATTTTCGTTGGCATATAGAAACGTATTTATCGACCGGTATAACTTAATACAAGTAAGTATGCACTAATACAAGCGTGATATTGCATAGTAATTAAAACACTTCTTTTGTGACATTGGCCACCATTTTTCTCATCAATGAATATCCAGCAAATGTGTGACGTCATTTTTGATAGTTGATAGTTGCCGTTGCTGAACAGTTCGATAAGTTTACGAAAGTGCTCAATGTCGGCTCACGGTAGACTGGAAGAACGTAGTTTTTTTGGTTTTTTTGGGGGGGAGGGGGGAGCCCATCAGATAAAATACTTAAAATGGAGCCGGGAATAACCGTATACAATTTCAGGATTTGCGGAACCAATACCCAGTGGGGCTGAGGGCCTCACAAGCAAGGCATTTTATTACATTTACAGCACCGTGTTATAAGCTTAGCCTGTAACCAAACACGCAATATAGAGTATTTTCGAAAATACTTCAAGTAGGATACAAAATATCCATCGACATTCTGCAGCCAACACACGCGAGACTGCAAAACAGTTCCTGCAGATAACAAAATATACAGAGGAGCGAAACAGCTTTAACTCTACTGACTTTATTAATGATATGCATTTTTTTCTTCCTTACTTTCTTTTGCTCGAAGCAACGGGTTCAGGTTTACTCTCAACGATACCCAGCAAAACATCGTCCGTGAAGGTGACAACACTACAAAATCTACGGTTAGCACCTTTGCACTAACTCGTTCGCATTACAGCCTTTTTTTTATTCTTGTCGGCACATTGCTCTAATTGGTCTGTCGAATAAATCAAACACATAAGACGAGGCGAATAAAATTAAAGAAATAAAAATCGTATCGCCTCAGGAAATTTTTCCTTTGCAAATGAATAAGCCAACTTCGTAATATTAACACTGGCGATCTAGCCAGTGTTACAAGGGTCGACCTAGGACCTCTGTGTTAAACTCTCAACTTTGAGAGCTTATAACTCCGTCAAAAGTAAACATTTTTAAACCAAATTTGTAATCTAGCCTTGACAGTCTGCAGTCCAAAAATTGTGAAATTCGGTCGAGCCAAACCGGAAATAGAGATAGGGGCCAAATTGACAACTTCTTGTTCTTGGTCTTGGTCTTGTTGGGGACCGTTCGTCTGTCCTCTACAGGTCAAACCATTTGTCCTATAAAGCTGGTTCTTAGCTCATTGCACAGGTATTGCTCTGTAGATGTGCCCTTTCCATAAGGGGGGGGGGGGGGGACATGAGGCTTAATGGCGCGTCGACAGCTTGGTCATTAGCGCCAACCTCAGTCACAGTGCAGTGGTCCGGGTTTCCATAAGGCCTTTTCTAATTGGTCAAGCGGTTCAGGGGTTACAGAGCTCTAAACGACCAGACTGATTGTTTTACATTGTTTTAAACATTGCTATTATGCAGCAATGTCAATTAGCAAACGATTGCTGCAACACCTACAGACTGAAGAGTAAAGGATTTGTTTCTATTATTAACACTGGCTGGCGATAGCCAGTGTTAGTAAGGGTCAGCCTAGGGTTTCTGTGTTAAACTCTCAACTTTGACCGTCGACTGCACTGTTTTACAGTTTACCTGCAATTTTAAAAGTAACACGAATTAATAAACAAAAAAGGAACGTTAAATGTTTAGAGTAAGGGTCTAAAAGTCAAAACCTACAAGGAACACGAACAAGCTTTGACAGTCAGGGTCTAGGTGTAAACTTTGTCAGTAAGAGGCTGGTAAGCATTAGACCCTTACTATACCCGTTGGCCAGCAATACATACATTTTGACGAACCTCCTACAAAGACCCATGTGATAATCCAGCGGTACTA
This sequence comes from Lithobius niger, assembly GCA_023313725.1. Lineage (NCBI taxonomy): Eukaryota > Metazoa > Arthropoda > Chilopoda > Lithobiomorpha > Lithobiidae > Lithobius > Lithobius niger. The sequence goes on along the minus strand of JAHWFP010005377.1, from coordinate 2,105 downwards.
TGGTATACGTTTCCTGCTTTGCTTTATGTTGAAAATTATTTTTCGATTTAGTAACATGACAGCATATTGGTAGCAGAGAGCATTGTTGGTTATCCTCTACCATAAATCTACGAAATACAATAAAAAATTCTAAAGCATCAAAAGACAAAATGCCAAAAAATACCAAAATGCCAAAAAATTGTGTTCTTAAAGTTCCATAACAATATTCTAAGAACAAAGAAAACCTGCTGCAACCGTTCATACACACGTTCTGTCCGAATAGAATAAAACTAAGCTAACCACTGGGTAGTAAGGGTGTAATGTTTACAAGCCTCTTACTGACAGAATTTTACATCTAGACCCTGACTGTCACAGCTTGTCCATGTTCTTTGTTCTTTGTAGATTTTGACTTTTAGACCCTTGCTCTAAACATTTAACGTTTCGTTTTTGTTTATTATAAAGTGAAGACTTACATGCACAGGTTTAATTACTATATAACTCGTATAACTAATACGTGCAATTAAAAATAAAAACATTTACAACGAGGTAAAACATACATTTGTACAGTAAGCTTAAACAAGCAAGGTGCCACACTGATTTTGACACCATCAAAAGCGAACCTGGCTAGATTAGGCTTCAACAAATTGAATACTACGGCTCACGTGTTTGTTGTCAGTTCGATGAACTACAGTATGTCTGTGACTATTAGTTTCCTTATGAGATATTTAGGAATCATGTAATACTACATCAACCATTATTATCATCATCATCATCGTATAAACTATTTGTGTTCAAATGCGTGTTGAAGTCTTACATTCCTAAATAATATGAATATGTCTAGACTTCATTAGCTCTTTACCACGTAAACAATAATTTACCAATGGTCTTTTTCGGGGTCTTTTTTAGGCAATGCTGCACTAGCAATTGTCATGCCACTGGCAACGGATTTTAATTGTTTTTTTTTTTTTATTTAAAGGGACACCCGGCCTGCCTTATAACATTCCGCGTGCCAAATTACAGCTACGCGCAGATCATCATCAGAGCAATTACAGTGCCAAGGTCGACTGGGGTGGTAACTGCGTTCCTCGCATAGCTGCTCTCTCGGTTGGCTTTGTAAATAGTACACGAGACAGAATCAAGTCAACGATTGTGTCGTCACACACCGGAATGATTCTCGTATTTTAAAATCACAATTTATAGTTTTCTAGGCTAGTGTCTTATAATTTTGCTTCGGCGATCTATTGGAATAATTAATTTTAATTTTTACCGTATTAGTATATTAGATTTTAGATCTCATGGTAATTATTAGAAAATTAGTAGATGTACACACAGAGATGAAACGTCATGATTATTATATGCGCGCAATGCATCATTTAGTGACGGATCGTTAGTACATAAAGTTCCATTATATTCAACAGAAAATCTCCTAGACGCCACATTTTCAAACGGATTTTTACCAAGGGATTGACTAACGGTAAGGAAATAGACCTTTGGGGCCGTACTTGATGTGGAGGATCGAGAAAAATGGCGCTGGGAGGTATATCCCTTTAAGAGCGTTTAAAAAGGCCTGTTATTGTAAGAAACAAGCATAAATCACCGTTAATTGCCCTTTAGGTAAGAGTATGTAAATATTGCACGCTTTTACAGTGCGTAACGAGCCACATTCAGCTTAACCTAAACTTGCCACGTTCGCAATAAGGCCAGTAAGACGTAATGCCAAACACAGAACATTCAATTTCGTAATTTAGTCGATTTCGTTTTGAGAAGGCAATAAGCATTCATTGTGCGGCATAGTTCCACTTCTTGATGGAGTCGAGTGGGTTAGATGAAGCTCTACCTCTCCATCGACTGGCCGTCTTGACACCATTAAGTAAATCGAGCCAGTTGTGCTTGTTTGCCTTCCATCACCCCTATTCGTCCGCATTTTTATTTATTGGTTAATCGTATGTATGTATCATACCGTCGACCAAGTCACGGGGAAACTTTGGCCATTTAAGTTTGTAAATTGCAAGAAATCTTTTTAAATACTACTTTTGGTTGTAAGTCAGAACGCCAAATTTTCATCAAATGCAACAACGAAAAATGTTATTGTTGTTGGGACTTTTTTTGTCTATTCTGTCGAGCAT
>JAHWFP010005375.1:0-11695 GCA_023313725.1 Lithobius niger | reverse complement strand
AACCGCTCATGAACATTCAAGGATCATCAAATCCTAACGTGGGCCACCTAGTTAACGTTGGACTTGAACGAAAATTGAGTAGGCGATGGGAACTAAGCGAGCAGCATGCCGACGTGCAACAGCTCGAAAAATGTAGTATGCCACGATTACCGCCGAATTCGAAAACGGCGCTTGTAAACAACGTTGAGCAGGATGTGATCAGGGCAGGGACTAAAAGCTTGATGATGAAACAACAGTTAGTTGTTAAAAATTTGCTGGACATAGGAGTAATAATGTGCTTGATTTTTTTGTGAATTGACTTTTTCGGCATTTCGTCATGTTCCACAGTACGAACTTCAACGAAGTTTTTCGTGACATTGCTTTGCAATCAACCTCCACTCTCAACAATTTTACAAAGCATGAGCTACGTAATCAACCGATACACGAGGCTGAAACCCTGTTCAGAGGTCTCGTACGAGATCACATCAATGTTCTGGAACTGAAGGAAGCCTTCGAAGCCCTCAACATTTTTCAAATATCGTATCAAGAAAGACAGTAAAAATTCAAGTAGCCAAGAGGCAGAAGAAAATCCAGGAACCATGTCACCTCGAAGATCTTCAAACTGTGATCGGGCTAGGAATGACCCTCTTATCTCTTCACATTCCAGGAAACCGGAACGTGATCACAGATTCCCTCTCCAGACATCACAAGTATGCGACAGGAGAATGGACCCTCAATGCATCAATCTGTAGATTTCTGTTCGCCATTTGGGGAACCCCAAGGATTCGACCGATTTCCGATGAGGCACAATGCCACACTTCCACACTTCATCAGCCCGGTTCTAGACAATTAAGCTTGGGCAGTGGATACAGTATCAACAACCTCGGAAACCTATTCGGTTATCTTTTTCTGGTAGATTCCTTGGGCTGTTTATTAGAAGTTGCAGAGTACAAGAAAACATAGTGCCGATGGCCAGTTTGGAGCTACTGTATTAGAATGAATAATCCTAATGTTTGATCGATTTTCTGCAGAATCTGTGGCAAGAATTCTTGCCACAGATTCTGCAGAAAATCGATGAAACATTAGGATTATTCATTCTATTACAGATTCTGCAGAAAATTGATCAAACATTAGGATTATTTATTCTAATACAGTAGCTCCAAACTGGCCATCGGCACCTTGTTTTCTTGTACTCCTGCAACTTCTAATAAACAGCCCAAGGAGTCTGCCAGAAATTCACGACCTTCTATCCTAAAGGACAGAAAGCCTATTCCACCAAACGCCAGTGCTTGAAACTACATGGTTGGCTACTATCATCAGACTTCTCAAGGAAACAGGAATTCTTAAAGAACATGCAATCCACATTGCAAGCAAATCAATCAGAGACTCAACCAACAGAATCTACGGCAGCCACTGGAGGAAGTTGTTTCATTGGGGTCACAGACGGAAGGCTAATTCAATCGCTCCCTCTTTACCAAGCCTGGTAACCTACTTTAATGATCTTTTTGCCTCAGAACTCAAAAGATTCAAGTACCTTGTACATCGCTCAGCCCGTAACTCCGTATTCAAAGCTGCTGACAAAGGTAACAAAAGTATTGCATTTCAAGCCTAATTAAGTCTTTTGAAATTGAAAGACATACATCCAGAAGAATTTTTCCAGACTGGGACCTCTCCGTCGTTCTCAAATCTTTATTAAAGGAACCTTACAAACTTCTGTCAACCTGCAACCTTCACCTTCTAAGCTTCTAACCAGGGAAGCTGTTTTCTTGAGAACTTTGGCTTCAAGCCTCAAATGTAGCGAAGTTCAAGCCCTCTCAACGGATCCTGCCTACTTGTTTTTCGTCACCGATTACAAATCCGTCTCGTCCACACACTGGGTTTCATTTAGAGCAAAGACTCAGAAGCCTGGCGAATCCTGAAAACCCATTGTCATTCACGCTCTCACCCCATTCACTGGAGACTAGCTTGAGCGACCTGGTTCTGGCCTTGAGATTCTATCACGAGCGAACCAACAGCAACAAGATTAGGAAAGGAAGGAATTAGCTTTTTCTGCCATTCAAGTCGAACTTTCGGCGAAAACTCTGCTGTAATGATAGTAAATGGATTAAGACAGTAATTTTCAATGCTTACGACATCGATTGCCATGGCAACAAAATTCTAGTGACCGCACATAGGCTAAGAGCCATCTCCACTTCTTGGGCTTTCCACACCAGCATCCCCATTCCCAAGATTTTACAAGCTGCATCATGGCTGGAAAAGTACTGGTATTATCGATGTACGAACCCCGATTGATTGAAGTGTATAAATTGTCACCTAAGTAACACGACAAGCAAGCCGTACAGGGAAGTAAACTCATTGTTTCTATATGCTGTTATGCTGGCTTGGAATTGGGGCTTACAAATCTCTCATTTGGCCGATATGAAATATGTACAAACTTGTTTAGTCTTGCTGAGTAGTCGTGCTGTAGTTGTAGTAGATTGTTTATCTACTAGGTTGTAGGTTGTTTAAGGTGTGATCTAGACTTGAGCATCCATTAGGTCATATTTGCAAGCTTTTTAAGGAGTGTCCGGGCATTATCAGAGAACGATACTAAATAGTTTCTTTTTTTTTTGCAGCGGAATGACAGTGCTGACTCAGGAATTGACACTGCCGTTTCTCCATCTAAAAATCGTCCTTTATCCCCAAATAAAAATAGTTTTATTAATTTTACATCTGCAAAACAACGACATGCTGCCCAGAAAGCTCTTGGTAAAACTGCGTAAGTGTTTTTTTGTTTTGTTTTTTATTTTGACAGTATTGTTCTCTTTTGGAATGTATATGATTTTATACAGTGTTAATGTGGAAACATACTCAGGCTGTCTGTGGCGATTATAAAGGAATGATGGATCATCATTATAAATGTTTAGCTCTTATGTGCAACATAACATTGCATGATGTGTTGCTGAGATGAAGCAGTTTAACATGAAACATCGCATTGGCATAACTTTAGTGTAATTTGGCGAACATTAACCTGGCTGTAGCTTTGTTAAATTGCTCAGTCAAAAAATAAATAATTTTAAACCTTTCTAACTTTTTTTTTTGTCAACGGGTCCTAAGAGTTCTGTTTTTCCTGTCGTATGATATCTCGCCACTTGCAGTAGACTTGGTAAATAAACTACTCGGGGGTTAGGAAGAAATTCAGCACAACCATGTTATTAGTTGAATTGGCAAAACTCCATTCCGAATGCCAACACTGTATGTTTAGGTGTAAGTTTACGTCCATTCGGCTAAATTTGGATAATTGGGAAGATTCTAGGTGTAGACTTGTTTCAAAGTTTGCAACTTTTGTTTTCTTCAGTAAAGTTGAAGCGTCTTACTGTGACTAGCACTTTTCTTGGTGCACTTTTTGACGGTATTTGTCATACCCTCTAACCTCATTTTTTCGGTCATTTTCAACTGGCTTAGCAGAAATTTCGGCTAATGTTGGTAGTAGCCACAAACTTTCTGGCCACCACTGACTGACGGCTAACTTTTGTACAAATTGATTGAAATGAAGCAATGATAACAGTGATACGACTCGCTGCACATAAAACCAGACACAATTTTTTAGGGGGATGGGGGGGGGGGGGGGGGGGGAAGGGGGGGATCCGCAAATGAATAAAAAAGAGAAATCCTTGAAGGAAAAAGAATTTTGACCCACAAATTACAACATTTATCGTAAATCATCCCTGCATAGCTAGCCCCCCCCCTCCCCAATGCTTTAAGGTCAAAATTCGTGAAATTAACTACTGTAATTGTAACTAGGTTATTTCACGATTTCTGACCTTAAAGCAGTTTAGATCGTAAATTTTCTGCTAAAGATTGGCTAAAAGCTTCATACCTTCAAGGAAATCGAATGTTTTATCCCCTTAAATTGTGGTTTTTCTGGCACCAACATTAACTAAAGGCTTCATACATAAAGTAGCGTAACAACCTAAGCAAACTAGTTAACTAACACAAATGAGACTGAAGGCATTGCGTTAATGCTAGCCGAAGCTAGATCTCGTACGTGAATCTCGATGGCATAAACTCCAAATTTTTGGCAATGGAGTTAGGCCTAAACACCCTTCCCGGACAGAAGTAAAATTAGACAAATGAATTATAACTCTGTTGTGGCCCACTACCTTTTTCAATCGAATTAATTTTTTTACAGCTCACGGGCGTTTAATATGTGATTTACAGTAGTCAAAATCAGGGCCTGATAGATAGCCAGGCATTTTTTTGTAGTAATTATAATAAAGGTTATTCTGCGCTACAGTGTAATAAGTCTGAATACTTGAATAAAAAAGTATTCAGACTTTGAGTGGCATTATTGTAGTAGTATCAAAACAAGATTTAAATCAGTATTCCAAACTCGCTACTGACGTTATTTGAACCATAATGACATTATTTGAATGCTTAATCAAACCTGAAAGTAGCCAGAAATCCGAATAGAGAAAGCTAATGACCTTACAAATATAAATAAATATACCCACTACTAAAGCCAATTCGCAACTGATTTCATGATTTTTTCATTTCATTTTGGTCAGGGATCGACCGAATCCGAATCCGAACCGGATCTGAAGCCGGATCTTTAGGGTTCGGATTCGATTCGGATTCGGCAACATTTTGAATGTCTGGGCGATTTTTCAATAACTACGCTATTTTTTGGCCGTTTTCGACATTCCAATATACCATTCGAAGCGTTTTTTCACCAGCTTTCCAATGGAGCTCATTTTAAATGGCTAGCATAAACTGTTCAGAAGTTATAAGGAAAAAACCAATGAACAAGTTGTGAAAATCTTTAGTCAAGTCTTGAAACTTTACTCAGCTAGAGAGAAAATTTAGTCTAAAAATTAGAAAGTGCTGAAGCAGTCCAACAAAGGTTTTATTTTGGATTCGGTTAGGATCCGAATCCGATTCACCAAATCTTGTAAATTATCCGGATCCGAATCGGATTTGGTAAAAGTAGATTCGGTCGATCCCTAATTTTGGTGCATTATAGCTTCAAATTTGCAGCTTTAGGTGTGTACATTTGGCGGCTAGGCTAGGCAGCGACCAAAGAAAAGTTTCGCTACCTGTTTGGTTGACTCAAAAAAATGTGACACTTCGGCTGTGGGTAGTTACCAAGCCATAAGTTAGTAGTAAAGACTTTCTATTGAATCGAATCGCTTAACATCCAATCACAGCAGTAAAAATCCAAAGCAGCTGAACCTGATTGTAGGCCATATGTGTAGCATCAAATCCAGTCATTTTATAACCCAAATGCTCAGTAATGTCAGTTAAGTTTTGCATTTTGTTTAGGTAGCAATTAAGATTTTGCAGAATAAAGCCACGCAAAAAAAAAAAAATGTTTGGTTTACGGCCAAGGTCGAAGATTGAGGCACCAACAAGACATTTTATTTTATTTAACTAATCACATTTCTTTGACAAGTAAATCTCAAGGCTGGAAGAGTATGTAGACAGCATAAAACCCAGATACAGAACTTTCTACCACTGTCTGTGACACAAATTGTCTGCAGCTAATCTGTTTTTAGACTGCGGTTACCCTCATGTTTATTGGGGTTTTTTTCAATAATTTTTCAGTGCTTTACCCTATTGATCTGGCCATTCCACCAACGGAAAGGTCTCATTGAGACATTTAAAATGGTGTATTGGAGCGTCAAAATCGGTCAAAATTCAACGAAACGGCAGAAATTTGGCCAACATTTGTCTACAGCATCCTTCCACTGTCCGCGCCGATTCTGCTACAAACACAATATTTTATAAATATAATACTTAATCCAGTATTCAATATTTTTGTTTAGTTTTTGCTAAATGACTTCTTAGTGGGTTGGGCTAGAGTTTTGAAATTTGCGTCATTGAAAAGCTTGTTTTAAGGCCAGTTAAAATGGTGCATTGGAATGTCAACATTTGGCGATAATATGATGTTCAGCAGGTGTTTAAGTACAAGTTTCTTACCCGCGATAATTTAAGGCACCCGCACGCGCCTGTAACCGAATGTGTAACATTGCGTAGCCTAATAATTTTAATTGCAGTTTAATTTGGATCATCAATGATTTTCCATTACTGTCTTCAATGTTAATGGCTGCTTTCCTTAAATATTTATATACTACCTTTTCATATATGTGTATTTTGTTTAAGCTAGCTGTACAATTGCATTATTCAATAATAAAATTTGGTACTGTATACTGTTGCAAGAAGCAGTGTCTTTGGTGCCTCAAAGCAGTGTCTGTGTAGCTGCACAGGGCTCGACTTAACCCCAAAAAATTGATCAGCAAGACTGCGACGCAAAATGAAACTTGTCTAGTATATTCAAAATTTTGATTAGCAGTTTTTTTTAAGCCTAACATGTATTTTTACTGTGTAGTGGTACCAGAACTTTTTGTCTATCAGACGGAATCTTTCAATGCTCTCGATGTGTTGGTGGAGTATTTTTTTAATTTTATTTAATTTAGTTTTTTTTTTTTTAACTTATAATTATACTGAATAGCCAGCCATCCACTCTTAATGTTTTACGGCAGTAAAATTAACATTCCTGCAACTTCAAGACAAGAGGTTATTCACCCCCCCCCCCTCCCATGCCCACTGCAGTTGCAGGGAGGGAAAGTAATCGTTTATTAGAGAGCTAAGCTATGTGCAGCTATTAAAACGACTAACGTTGTTGGCTGCTTTTCAGCGTTTAAGCTAAATGAAAACAATGACTAATCAGCTGCTATTTCTAATTATTGGTAAAATGGCTGCGTCGAACGCTGTTAATTCTCACGCGAAGTACAAACGTGTAGCCTTGAGATTCAGAACGAGTAACGAGATTCCCTACGATTAACGAGATTCCAACGCGATTGATTTGCGTAGCAGCCTTGCGACGCAAAATAAAAACTGATTCGCAAAACAACAATAATGTATAGTAAAGTGCGATGCGATACTGCTTATGTCGGGCCCTGCTGCATGTAAAGATTAAAACACTAGCTTTAGTAAACCCTATTTAGGCTAAAAATGTTGTTATTTTTATTACGCATGGTTCAGTTAAAAATAGAACAACCTGCTGTAGTAAACATCATGGCTCCTTTATTCTTTGTCTTTGTATTTTAGCTGTCGCAAGCTTGAGCTAATGGATAGTAATCGTATTACGCTTAATCTGATGACCTTTGATTTGTTCGACCTTCCACCTGTGGATTATGAAGCCTACATTAAAAGTTTTGGAAGGTCAAATACCAAACAGGTAAGTAGACATGCTTACTATTCTCGATTAGATATAGTTGTCCTCTATATCTGATTGTGCATGAACAACTTTGAAAACTGGAATATTGTGTTTTGTTTCTTATTGTTCTTCAACTATGGCCGTATTTTTTTGTAGATGTATTGTCAGACTCAAGAAGATGACTTGACTGAAGAAGTGCAGACTGATGACATTGATATCAGTGAAAAATGGACACAACATCCAGCTCATGATTATACTGGAGTTGGAGGTCAGCACCTCAAGTATCTTTAGAATATGTGTAAATTATAAAATACGTTGATACAAAATGTTATTGCCGACGAAAGTATACATTACCTGTAAATTTAGCATCCTTATTCTTACTGATGCAAATTTCCCTCTTGAGATTGCAATCTAAATCCTGCCAGCTCGGTAACCTCGAAGTGCACATGCGCATTCCCCTGCTATATAAGGGGTGAAAGGCCAATCAAGCGTGTATTAATATACTCTAGGCTGATCTCTGAGGACAAAACACACGGCGGGTTATTTACCATTTAGCAGAGCTTGCAGTAACTGTCCGTGGTGTTTCACTTCGGAGTATGCAGGGCTCGAAATGTCCGGAAAAAAGTGTGTAGATAATTGCGATGCAAAATAAAAATTTGTGTAGCGATTGCAAAATAATGGTTAGCAGGTTTCATGAAACATACATATTTTTCTTGGCAGGTAAAAGGGCGTTTTCGTTTTAACTGATGGTTCAGCTAGAACAAGAGCATGTGATTGTGTGACGTATAAATTGCATCATTTTTTTAATACCTAAATACCTAACGATTGTATATCGTTCAATTTCATTCTTTGCACGTTTTACACAAATATGAAATTACCCTTTCTGTAGGGATTGGAATAAGATTTTTACGGAACACGATGATTGTTCTATAATAAATGGGCTAGGCCTACTACAAAAGGATTTTTTAACTTAGTTTCTTTCACCTTGATCTTGCGTCGCTAAACTGCTACGCAAATTTTGATTTTCTATCGCTAATGTCTAAAATTGTGATGCAAACTGCGATGCGATACCGCTCATTTCGACCCCTGGTATGCTGGTAACAGAGACACAACTGGACTGTAGATTAGGTGCCAGCCGGCCAGCAAACATTTACACAGCAGTCGTTGTTTACGCGCTTTCCATAAAACCCCAGGCCCTAGCTAACCTGTTAACTACGCACGGAGCACACGTCCATTGCCTGTCAAGTCTTGAGTTAAAGCAAGACACAATATCATGTGCAGCATTGTTAACACGCAACACTACACATGTCCATTCTTTAAGCCTGGACACGAACACGAAAAGGTTCGCGCCTTTTTCTTAACATAACCCCCACTCGTGTTCAGGCTTAAAAACTCAAGTGGGGACCTTCACCACTTAGTGGGTGGTCTGCATCCCTTCTGAGACAGACTCCTCTTGCCAACTTCCAATTCCATCCCCGACATTGAACGTTGGCAACTTCATATGCTTTACTTCCTCACAGAACTCGGGCCTTCCAGTTGTCATACTTTTCCTGCTTTTTTGGTGAATGTTCTACTTTTGTCCTACTTTTCCTACTTTAAAAAAACTTTAAAATGCATCACATGCTGATTGCTGAAGTTTATAAAGTTCAGTACAGACACAGACCGGAATACAATCTGAACTAACAAATCTAAGCCAATCAGATTGTTACAAGAGAATTACTACAGTGTTCAAGGTTTCTTCTTCTTTGCCGATAATTCAGTTTCTGATATCTGCTGTGAATTCTTCAGTATTTTTTGACGAGGCTCGTACAGAAAGAATTTTAAAAGTTACTTTGCTGCACATACTTTGTATACAAACTAAATGATTATACAATGTCTTACAGTGATCTTTATATACAATGTCATACTTTATATACAATGTCTAAGGCAATTTATGAAACCAGAAATTTTGGAGAATGTCACAGGCAGTGCTGTCCTGGCAATAAATGTAAGCGAAGAAAAGAGTCGCAAACGAAAAATGTAAATTGGTTTTGAAACAGAAAATACACCACTTTCAACAAATTGGGGCGTCTTGGACCATTTGACTGCATATAACGTACGAATACAAGCAACTTCTTCACGGTGGCATACAAGAAACTGGCAAAAATATTGCTTTTAAAGAATCCAATTTTAAAGAACCCTCAGTGCCTTCATGGGTTGCAAGGCAAGATCTCTACAACAAAGACTTCAGCGGATACTTAAAATGATGGGGCATCCCTTGTGGCACTTGAAACAGACAAGGTAATAGATGAATGAAAATGTTACCCAGTTGTTTCTGATATTTCTGACGACTTGAAAAACTTAGCATAGTTGAACTCTGGAGAATTGATTCTTACTGGGAAAAAAATTTCAACTGAAGGAGCTGAACGAAGAAGTAACCTCACGTAGCAGAAGTTGTAAAATATGGCCTCACTTTAGCTCGTGGAAATGCTGATGTTGAACGAGGAATCTCTCTCAAAAATGTGCTGATAACATGAGGGTGCATATCATTACACAAAAGCTCCACCAGACTGAGAACTGTAAAAGACTATGTATTAAGCCACTCAATGTCAAGCAGGTTGTAGCGTCCCATGACTTCTTCTATCATACGAGGCGCATCCCCTTCGACATCTTGGTATTTGACTACTTGTTGCACTTCTGCAACCGGAGTCGGGTACGACTCTTGCAGTGGTGCATTACACTCTAGTGTGGCTGAATGGACTCATGTAGTCTCTTCCATGTTCGGCGGCTAAACACCTTCCCCCACCGTTGTTGCATCAGCATAGTGTTTCTTGGAAACAGCATCCATCATTGTATGCACTTCTGCGTAATGAAATTTGAAGAGATTGCCCCTAAATCAAGTGTGTATTAATATACTCTAGGCTGATCTGCAGGACAAAACGCATAGCGAGTTATTTACCATTTTAGCAGAGCTTGCAGGCTGTCCATGGTGTTTCACTTTGGAGTATGCTGGTTACGGAGACACAACTGGACCGTGTAGTCTAGGTGCCGGCCGGCCAGAAAATGTTTTCAGCAGTCGTTCCATAAAAGTCAGGCCCTAGCTAACCTATTAGCAACGCACGGAGCACACGTCCATCACCTTTGGAGTTGAAGCGAGACACAATATCACGTGCAGCATTGTTAACACGCGACACTACATTCTTTAAGCCTGGACACGAGCACGATAAGATTCGCACCTTTTTCTTAACAGTGTCATGAATATGAATATGAAAAAAACCCGGCAGTAAGCAGAAAGAGCTTTTGACGTCAGGCTACCCACGAAGCTACCAGTTTTTATAACTGTAGGGGGCGATGATGGAAGAGCGCACGGTATCCAGTCTTTGTTTGAACTGCAGAACCGATGTTGCTTCGATGGTGTGATGAGGCAGTTTGTTCCAGGTGTTAACCACACGGAAAGGAAGTGTGTTTTGGCGAAGGGACGTATTGCATCTCTTCTTAAAGAGTTTTGCCCCATTGTTCCGAGTGGCAGAGCTCGCAGAGAGGGTGAACCATTCCTTGGCTGCAGGATCTTCACCATTGAGGATCTTGTAAGTGAAAATCAGATCACCTCTGATACGACGGTAATTTAGTGTTGGGAGCTTGAGGGCAGCAAGCCAGTTGGGGTAGGACGCGTTTTTGATGCCCACAACAAGTTTAGTAGCATGTCTCTGGACACGTTCCAGGTTGTCACGGTCTTCTTCAAAACGAACCCGCCATGCTTGGCCTGCATACTCCAGAATGCTGCGAACTTTGCTGCGGTACAGCATGAGGAAGGTCTTCCTTGGGGGAGTTGAGAAGGTGGTCCGGATGATGGCGAGAGCCCCATAAGCCTTAGTCACGGCAGCCTGAATGTGTTTGGAGAAATTCAGGTCACGGTCAATAACGATGCCAAGATCTCGTTGTGAACTCTTCTCTGTCATTGGCGTTCCTGGGCTAAGGCAATAGTCACCGTGGTGATGTTGGGTGTCAAACCTCAGAACTGCACACTTACTCCCGTTAAGGTCAATGTCCATGGCTTGCGTCCAGGACACCATGTTGGAGATATCGGCTTGGAGTTTTGCAGTATAGCGAGATCTATTGAGACGGCGAAGATCTTGGTGTTCAGCCAAATTATGAAAGGGATTAAAATGAGAAAAGTCAAGCATTTTGATTTTTTTCTGTTGATAGCAACCCAGTTCTTGTGTCATTTTTTTCTGCCTTTATCTAGTGCCTTCAAATTTTTGTTACCAACTTCTTTTGTTATTACATGGAGAGTGCCACTTCCATATTAAAACTACATTTGAAACTTTAGGTGATGTAAATAAGAAGTTTGATGCAAAAGAGTTGGAAGACTTGGTGAAGAGTGATGCTGCAAGACTGTCTGCATTTATTCAGAGTGCTGGTGAAGTGCGTATATTTGACTAAAGTTTTTACATTTCTTTCTGCTCTCTTATTGATAAATTGACGTATACAATTCTAATTTGTATGACATTTCAGGTTGTAGTTAGCCTTTTACAGGAG
>JAHWFP010005368.1:27640-55839 GCA_023313725.1 Lithobius niger | reverse complement strand
AAAAAAAAAAACCGCTAGTTTGACTATACCAAATCCAACATAAACCATTGTACACAGACGATCACGTAGTCGGAATCGGCTAGGAACAAGGTCTGCGGGCAGCCACCGACTACCGATCGGTTGCCCTTGTGCAATCACCGAAGTAATCAATAGATGGGGCCAACCCCTCCTAACTCCCCGGTTTCCATTCGCTTTCCCCTCCTCGTCGCCTTACGGTGCCCTTATTTTCTTTCTCCCCCATTTTGGTGGGCTGCGACTGGGAGTTGAACTCGTCCATGCGGCCCTCTCCGTTTTGCCTGGTACCGCCATCGGCGATTAAGGATAGAGTTTTGGCCAGGTAAGACAGCGTAGTTGTATTTGTGCATGTTAAATCTTAACTTCAGATCATGCTCAAATCGTGCGTAGGCTTACAGCATGGCGTTCGGAAACAGTCGAGTGGAGGGGTAGCTTCTCTTGAGGCCAACTTCTTAATACGTTGCTGTATTGAAGAGTACGACGCCTCAGCCGTCACCTACTTTAGTGGTGTAAAAGCCATTGCACGAACTCATATAACAGACCAAAACGTGGGTCGCTATTGTGCACACACATGACAAAAAGACGAAAAAACCCCACAAGCTATCGAAAGTTGGTATGAAATTTGTAGATCTGAGGCGGATGAAGAATTTTGATAGGGGGTGCTGAGCAAAATTTTCACAACAAAATTTATTTTTTGCCATGATATTAAATTTATCTCTTCGACTACTTTTTGTACATTTATAATCTGTTTAAATTACGTCATTGAGAGTTCGAATCTAAAATAAATAAATAAATAAAATTTGGGAAGTGGGTTTCAGCACGCACCATTCGCACCACCCAGGATTCTCCCCTGTCTAGATATAGTTGGCATTTAACTTCAAATAAATACAAATGCAAACCTATTTACATAAATAAAGAATAAATGACAAGGTAGAGGGTAATCGAAGAAAACAGTCTGCATTAAAGACTAAGGATACAAGACGCACTAACCTGAAAAAGAAAGAAAAAGACAACTTAAAAGTAAAGTTAAAACTTAAAAGTAAGGGTCTAAAAGTCAAAACCTGTAAGGAACACGGACAAGCTTTGACTGTAAAGGTCTAGGTGTCAAATCTGGCCAGTAAGACGCTGCTAAGCATTAGACCTTTACTACCCGGTGATCATGTTAATGACTTAGTAAGAAAAATTGGAAATAAGCCAACGGCGAAAATCATACACTAGAAATAACGTAGTTCAGTAACCGACCTTTATGCACTTACGTTAAATTGGAGTGGCATGACCCGGATTCGAACCGGCTACCCAGTTCTCCCCCAGATCACTTGCATAGTGCCTTAATCTCTCCGTTGCACTCCAACGGTGGCTTACTGAACTACGCTTACGCTTGTAGCAGGTTGTCTTGCTTGGAATCGCTACCATGTTACCAAACCAAAAAAATGGCAACCTAAAGCAAAGTAGGAAACCCACACCCCCAGTATCATTGGATCATCACATGGGTCTTTATAGGAAGATCTCGGACAGCTGTTCCTCTAAAACCGGGTAGTAAGGGTCTAATGCTTAGCAGCGCCTTACTGGCCAAATTTGACACCTAGATTCTTACAGTCAAAGCTTGTCCGTGTTCCTTACAGGTTTTGACTTTTAGACCCTTACTTTTACGTTTTACGATACGTTTTTGTTTATTAATATGTATATGTTCGTGTTAAATGCTACCTATGGACGTTTTCTCTTGGCCATGTCAGTACGGCTCAGCGGTAGGACCTCGGCCTTTGGTTTCATAGGTCGTGGCTTCGATTCCCCGCTCAAGCAGTTTGACATGCAAGTCCAAATGGCAACGTAAATAGGTTTGCATCTATATTTATTTAACCCTTCTGAGCCGATTGGCTTTCAGTCCTGTTTAACTTCAAATCGTGCTACAAATCAGACGTAGTTTATGGCCGTTTGGAAACTGGAGGATGTAGGGGTATCTTCTCGTAGGGGTAACTTCTCGACACATATTGTATATAGAAGACCCAAACTTTCGTCATCGCCTACTTTATGTATTAACAACAAGGCTATTGTCCTACACACTGTTTATTATAGCTCGGAACGTTTTTTATTCACACATTAAAAAAATACATATACGTTGCTGTGGCGATCGTAGAGTAGGTACGTAGCTTTATATCATACGTGGGTCTGGTGTTCGGAAACTGGAAGATGTAAGAGAAGATTTTCTAGAGGTAATTTCTCGATTATAAGAACCGTTTTTATCCACCACTTACTTTATGTTCTGACAATTAGGCCATTGCGCTAAACCGCTTACGACGCGGGTTGATAGGGTTGGGCATTGTTAAGACCAGGGGCGTAGGGGCGTACTGGATATACGGAAAAATGGGAGGTTTCCCGTGGGGCCTATTCTCCAAGGGCCTGTCGGAGCCTCTTGAATTTTTTTCATAATGACTGGTTTCTACAAAATGCCACAAGAGAGGAGTCTACGTTAACCATATCCCAGGCCTAAAAGGCCCTCCCAGTACGCCCATGGTAAGACCTCGCAGCTGAACGAACCCAGAACCACCTGTTTAATGTGAAATTAATCCAAACTCCTTTTTTATGTGATTTTTATTATATTTAATAAAAATTCTCATTTTGGGTTGAGTTAAAGGTGGGTTGCCCCCAAATTAACATGTGCAGCATCTAGCCCTATTGAGTTCTCTGTCGCAGCAAGCAAAAGAATGCACACACTTTAAACACAACAAACAATCCACGTGCCTCCATAATTATTGAGTATAAATGTGGGACGTCCTCCTCGTGCACCTGAGAGCAAGCTGTAAACAGGGTTCGTACACCAGAGACGAAACCATTTTCAAGTCCTTTTCAAGGTCAACTCGAAGCCAATTTCAAGGCCGTTTTGCCCACCAAATTGTTAAAAATTGCCTTAAAATAAATTCAATCTTTTTGCTAGCCTATACTCTATAATTGAATAAACATCCATTTAAAAGTTATTTATTTTGCCCCCATCGCGGGGCAAGTTGCCTTTCCAATAAACAATATTGCACTTATACGTGAATACGAACGATGGCATGTCGTATGGTTAACAGAAGATAAGCATTAGGCTGACAAGCTATTTTTTATTTATTTAAGAATTTAAGCATAAATTGACTGTATTTCATCAAACATAGTATGCTAACGAAATTCAAGGCCATTTCAAGGCTCTTACAAAAAAAAAATGCCAATTTTCAAAACTTTTTAAGCCTTGAATTTTTGGTTTTGAAATTTAAGGCTTTTCAAGGAATTTCAAGGCCGTGTACGAACCCTGTGTAAAGGTTAACGATATTTCTGGCACTAAATGGCGCTAAGGTTTTTTCTTTATATTCTACTTTGGCGCCATCTAGTGGCAGTAATATCGTTAATCTTTACAGCTTGCTTCCAGGTGCACGAGGAAGTACCAAATTTTCACTCAATAATTTAGAAGGCTGGTGGCTTGTTCGTTGTGTTAAAAAGATATTTGGATATTGGCTGAGAGCAAGCGCTAGAGAGAACTAGATACTAGAACTTTCGTTTGATGCCGGCAACCCGCCTTTAAATAAAACTTGATGGCTGGGGGCTAAGGTACGATGAATATTTAATCCCAGGCCCCAAAACAAACCTCTTTCAGTCCTGCTAGTATGATTACAGTAAGCGTGTTTAAAAACGACTACACTTTAAATTACAAACATTAAAAGAATGAAAACATTACGCGCACTGATGTATAAGTCACAACTGGACGTGCCACGATAACATCCTTTATATCGATTGGTCATTGCGAATGAACACTTCTGAGGCCTCAGGGTGAATTTGCCATCAAAATCTTCGCACTGGAAACAAACAAAAAAATAAAATAAATAATCGGATGACGTGACACTTCTCGTGCTAGTGCGGAGGGAACGCTTAATCGTCTCATAATTGCGCTTGTAAAGTTGTATTAATCTGAGCTTAGGCTAGTTTATTATTTGCCCCGCTTATTACTGACACCGTGTCGCATTGCTCTGGCGTTATAATCCCGACATAATCCCCGCGCGAGCTTAATTCGGCTCAGTCCAAATGCCCCGTCGGCGCTGCTCACGTCAAAGGGAATAGACATGCCAGGGGCTGTGACGTAACTCGTGGTGCACGTGGCGAGGCGCGTGCTTCTGTCGCTCCGGGATTGGTCTGCACGTGCGAGGGTCTTCCGGATTACCCCCTCTCTCCCCCCCTCATTCTCGTATCCCTACTGTAGTTTTTTTTTCCCGAGGTCACGCTTTTTTGTGCTCCGCAAATTTGTGTGTTCAGGATGTATGCAGTAGGATTAATTACGTCATAAGACTGAAATGGATGGTGGAAACACTTAGTGGAAATTCAAATCCACGGCTGAAGTGCGAGTTTTACGTTGGCAATGTAATTTTTTCTTTTCCGACACTCAAAACAAAGGTTGGAACTCGTCTGTTATAATTACGATTAGGAATACGCTCAGTTTCCATTGCACGATGACAGGAGCTCAGATGAATTTTTAAACCATTTTTAGAATTATTGCGATGGTGCAGAAAACGGGCCTTGAGAGCGAAAGAAGTTCTTGATTTGCTCAAACGTTAGAGTTCTTTATTTCTGATTTTTCATACACTTCCAAACATTTCCAAACACTTCCAAACATTTTGAAACAAAACACCTGAAAGTATAATGCATAAAACCAGAAAACGGTACGTTTTATTTGGAAGCAGGACAAGCGTTTTGGCTTCGTTATTCAAAGTACAGGCTAATAAGTTTAGAAAGTTTAAAAAACGAGCCTGCTACGTCACGTTTTTTTTTTTTTTTTATTAATTTCTTTGAGCCTTAAGTCAGCCGATGCAACTTAATGCTTGTATGGCTGAACCGGCTCAATTTTTAACATTACCAGACTTTTAGAAAAGAAGAAATATCTGGTAAAGGGAGGTGCCAACCCGTGGTTAGTTCCCATAGCTGCTGAAGGAGCATGGTAGCCTCTCACGTTACCCAGGCCGGCATGTTGGGATTGAGGAGTCGATGAACGTATTATGGGGGTAGGGAGGTAGTCAAAGATCGGGCAGGTTGGTGGACATTTGGCAAGAAGAGTGTACTTTCAAGTTCACGAGTGGGAGCAGTGTTTTTTTTTTTGTTTCAAATTTTGCTTTGCTATTCACCAATATTTTACTTTATATCGTGGTTCCGTGGTCTGAAACCCATTACAGCTTAACTCACTGATATGTTTGAGAGGGTACAAAGAAATCGAATTCGATCCCTATGCCAAAAAAAAATGCTCTTTTAAACCGTAATAAGTTTGTATGTGACGAGCTGTGATAGGAATTCATATTCACGTTAAAGGCGCCAGTTCACCATTTTTCGCTAGTGTTGCCCACATTCTAAACACAGCATCCACGTTCCATATTCTCCGTCACCCAATAGGCTGACGTGGGTCACGTGATCTCGTTTTAGTTATGCAAATTTGCAGCACTGCTACGAAGCGTTGTTCCTTTATATATCGCTATTTTCTTTATGTTGCTCGAAGATTCTACGGTGCTGCATCTAGGAGTGGAAAAGGTGAAAAGGGTGCTTTTAAAACAATTTATTTTGAGACTCGGTTGTCCTGCATGTTGGATAAATGAAGACACGACGGTTTATCACCACACACTGAGGTTTGAGGAAGTAACATTTCTAGTGGTTAGGGGTAGCGTATGAATCTCACTTTGGGTGCGAAAGGTCAGGTTCAAATAACGGACAGGCCCTCAAGAAGATGTAAACTGGTTGCACTGAATAATCGAAAAATAAATTCGCAATGGTTTCTCAACACACACAGAGTAGAGATGGGAGTGGATCGCTTTTTCCGACCCATGACCCACCTCACCCACTCGAGCCCTGACCCTCGGCCCACTTGACCCACCCGATAAAGAACAAAATGTGACCCACCGTCCGTGACTCAGCCCACGCTATAAAAAAGTAATACAGTATGCATGCAATGTTATTTCAAACAGTCCAGCATACATGCAAATCAACCAAAGTGTCCGGTATCCAGAATCTAAAATTGTCTGATGAAAAGCGTTTTTATTTAGGTGAAATTGTACACCAAATCACGTGATTTGTCGGCTTTTGTCTGATGACAGTGATTTTGTCGGGCATCCTAGATACCAGGATACGGTAGATTTTGCATGCACGCGTCCAGTTTTCTAAAGAAGCATTTACTAAATAAACACAACACAGTGTTACAATAACTTGCTGGAAAAAAACTTGCTCTACAGTTCATTAAGTTAAACCTAAAAAAAAAACCCAATAAATCAGTGCTTAACAATGTTAATCTAGTTTAACATAATGCACCGGTAATTATTTCCCCTCCCCCCAACCCCGTGCATTTATTTTGGGGTCGTTGGTTGAACGGTCTTGACCCATCACTCACTTGACCCACGATAAAAAATGTGACCCGTATGACCCCCACTGACCCAGCAACCCGTGGGTCAGTTCCATCTCTGACACAGCCTTGAAGCAGTATAATTTCTAGTGGTCTACTAGGGGAACCTAAGACTCCCATTGTGACAGTAGAACAGTAGAATCCCAAGCACATTAAGTAGCATCCAATCCAGTATAATAACACCCCCCTCCCTCCATCCCCCAACTGGTCTCCGGCTCGAGTGCTGGCTCGAAATTAAAATGCAAAACAGAAGCCGTAAGGAAAATAAAGTGAATATTGAGAATAAATCCAAGTTAAAACTAACGGTTTACATTTATATTAAAAGGTCATTCCTCCCAGCGTCATTTTTTTTTGATCCACTACATCAAGTACGGACCCAAAAGGCTATTTACTTACCGTTAGTCAATCCCTTGGTAAAAATCCGTTTTAAAATGTGGTGTCTAGGAGATTTTCTGTTGAATAATAATATTGTTAACTATATTTACTACAGGACGCACGTATATGCTCCTTTGCGCGCTTACAATAGCCATCGGTGTGTGTGTGTACTAATTTTGCTAATAATTACCATGAGATCAAAAATCTAAAAATCTAATACGGTAAAAATTAAAATTAATTATTCCAATAGATCGCCGAAGCAAAATTGTAAGACATTAGCCTAGAAAATTATAAATTGTGATGTTAAAATACGAGAATCATTCCGGTTTGTGACGATACAACTAATTCGTTCATGCTGGTTCGACGTCTATTAGGCACAATGCCAACTGAGACAGTAACTGCGTTCTTAGCTGCGAGGAACGGAGCTACTATCTCATTTGGCCTTGGCGGTGGTATATTCGCGGATGGCGATCGGTGCGCGGCTCCAGGCGGAATGTTATAAGGCAGACCGAGTGTACCTTTAACTTATTTCACTTACTAACTTATTCGTGACAGAATTCACTGCAGGACTGTTGAAAAGGGTTCTGCCAGCAGAAAGAAAGGTCATTTTTTTCTACCCTCCTCCGTTTCAGAACGAATGTCATTTTGGTGTGCCTACTGCTCGAACTGAATCACGGAAGAACGTGTGGCACTTCAAACCTCCTTACTAGTGTAGGGAAAACAACTTGAGTCCGTTCACGACTTCAGCACGTGTAAACTGTCTGTACAAACTAGCTTCCTGGATGTAAAAGGCTTAACGTTATAAATTCAACGCGTCGTCCAGTTAGCCGCCGATTCTGCCACCAGTCGCGCTGCGAACACCCCGAAAATGAACTGTTCTAGCATGCGGACTGAACTGTGAAAGTTACTCGTGACGCGCGATACGCGAATTTTAAGTTTAAACATTGCATTGACACCAAACTATTAACGTTTAACAACAATGGCTTCATGCTACGTACCACTTTGTCCATTTGACGACAAAACAAAGCCTCCAGAGGTTTAACTTCATGAATTTCAAACAGAATAAGAACTAAGGTACTTGTGTATTGTACTGTATAATACGTTACGGCGTTTTCTATTCTCATTAAAAACGTGTTAAACGATCCTTTGACGTAGCAGTAAATCGTCCGAAGACTAAAAGAATAGTCACCATTACCTTAAAATAATGTTCGTTTAGTGCTAGATCACCGGTAAATCTAATAATGAAAGGATTACCACGTTTTTGTGCGTACCGGTAACACTAATCAATGCTATGATTGGGGTAGTTCGTTTTTCGTGCTTTCACTTCAGCGCAACTCTTGGACGACGCGTCTCGCATGCTACGTGAAACCGCGCGTTAAGCTTTTACCATATAGGAAGCTATGGTACAAAATGGTATCTCCCCTCGTCATTCTCCCTGATTTCTCTCTGATTCTAAATAAATAGACATAAATCGCTGTAAATAATATTAAGGAAAATTGGAAATTTTCGCTAATGGCTAATTTCCAATTTTCCTTAATTTTTCTCTGATTCTCTGATTGTATGAAGGTTTTTTTTCTACGTCGACCTCTTCATTATTTTGCTTTTTTTTAACCCAACACGTTTGTACTGCTTCGACTATTTGTAAGGTATCGTTTTATGTAGTTTCATGAGTTGTGCTGTTTTTTAAAATTTTATTTCAAACTGAATCCACACGTTTTTACAACCCTCATTTGAATCATGTATGAAATAATTGGTAATCATACCGTATAAAGACACAAGTTACATTTTCCGTAACGTTACTGAGATGGAAAAAACTAAGACCCAATTCGCTTCAGACATAATTTCCGCATCCTTCGTAGGGGAAGTTCGGGAAAGGGGGGGGGGGGGGGGTAAACATGAATTATTGTTAGGGTGCATTAGGGTTGAGCACGAGATGCGTGGGGGGTTAAGTCGTGGGGCCTGCCCCGGATCTGCAGCCATCGTCAGCTCATCCATGCGTCCATATTAATAACGCGGGGGTGGAGGAAGAGGTGATTTATTCCCCCCCCCCACCACCACCCCGACCCTCAACTAACTTGCTGTCTCCCGCTGCTTCAATTTGTGCGCATTGTCGGACGCAGCAGAGTGCCACTCGCCCGTGTGCCACTCGCCACGCCCATGACAACGCGAGTGACGTCATTGTCAAGTTTTACGTAACGACGGTGGAAGTATTTAACTCATAGATGATATACACCTTGTAATCGTAGCATCTTTTACAAGTTTACAAATAAATATATTGTCTGCGCGCCGTATCTTGAGTCCTGCACGTATTTTGTGATCGGCGACGTCTTCCTGGTCGAAGGGGACGGTTTTAAACGACGGCCGCCATTGTTTTTGTAACTATTTTGGATATCAACAAGGTACTCTGCTACCAAAAACATACAATCGATTATTTGTGTTGATTCTGGGGCGAACTCCAGATGGGCCGCGGACACTATAATTCCATCATAGCATCCGTTGAGTTTAGCGAAGCCAATGCGCGGCCATAGGTAACATGTGGCTGGGAACTGATCTCGGTCATTAGGGCACTGTTTACGCAACGAGACCTTCTCGCTCGCTGAACGCTATTTGCTAGCCAACCGTTATTTATTGACGATTAGTTTCCACTTTACACTAAGGAAATTTAATGCATTATAAATAACAATACGAATAAAGAACCAAGTGCAACAGTATTTTTAAACATTGCTACAGCATTGTTGCCATTTCACGCTTTTTTCCAAAATTTACTATTTTCGCACAAAGAACATGCTTCTAGCAGCGATCAGACGACAGTAGAATAAGCAGCTGCTTACAGCGAGAATTCAAAATCCAACATGGCGCCCATGTCGGGGTTGTCGAATAGAAAACATACCATCGATTGCTGGCATTCAGAAATCAGTCCGTCGTTTTGTACTGCAGTAAAAATTGTTTTCTTGTTGTCGTAAATCGACGCTGCAATGCCGCACCCATCGTACGAATTGGCACGAGGAGAAGATCTGCGTCCACGTCGTTGCTATGGTTACCACGTATAGACAACCCGAAAGCCGCATGGTCCGGTAAAGGCGAGAAGCAGCCAGCAGAATTCGTATTGTCGAACTAAAAGCTAGTGAGCGAGAAAATTGCCGTTGCCTATAAACCAGTCATTATGATTACTTGTCCAGTGCTCTTATTTATAAGCTACCACGACATTTCCTTTAGCTGCAAAATACCCTTACATGTCAGTCACTGGTAAAGCTCTCCTCCAAGATTGTCGCTTATGTATTGTTAGTGTTGTACTTTTCGTCAATTTTTTTTTTTCATTTGCACTTGAATAATGAAGCCTTTTTTTTTGTAAGCTTCGAAATATACGTAAAAACAAACGAAATCAACACTAAATACAAGTAGAAAGGAAGAAACACAGTGGAGCAGACATTGTGAACTGCTAGGGACGACAAGTGAGCAGCAATAATGAGGAAAAAAATCACTTGTTTTATAAACTTAAAAGTTTTCAATGTTGGGCTCTGTTGCGTTTATTCGTGTTTTTTTTTATATCAACTGCTAATTTAGTTAGTTTCTTTATAACCTTGTTTGTAGCCCAGTGCTCCTGGATTGGAAAGCCTAAGAGTTCAGACTCCCCCTGGTATGAGTGCATTGAACAGACGTCAATTCATATGGCACGTTAGCAGCGAGTAAGCGCGCCCGCACAACAGCAAAAAAAAAGGTGGGGGGGGGGGGGGTCTCGCCCCCTTTTTTTCGGGGGGGGGGGGCGTGCCTCACTTTGCCTAATCAGTGTTACGGATCCTCGAAAAGCCTCTATTTGAAGGTTTTGCTATTGTTTTTATAGATTTTCTTCACGATTCTGTCTACCAAAGGGGCAAGAAAAGGCAAAAACGCTAAGAAAAAGGGCAAAAAGGGACAAAGGGTGGGGGTAATGGCTTCAGCCCCAATGAAAGGGCGCCGTTGGCTGCGACTTTGTCTAATGTTAGCGAGAGTGTTGGTGATAGAGTTAGCGTAGTCCTCTAGTGCATCAGAGACGCAATCCGAAGACCTGGGTTCATTTTCCGGATTCATGACGACATGTAAATTTTTGGCAGATGCTCGGTAAACGAATAACGGGAAATAGTGGAATTAACGCCCTTTTCAACTAACTACCAAGGGTATACCTCGGTTTTGCTAGGAAATATCTAAGATCTTTTACATGCCACAATCGGTATGAGCACAAGTGCATTTTCTGGGTCCTTCTTTTCCCTCTTGGCCGGGGGGGGGGGGGCCCAGGATTGGGCCCCGGACCTGTGGAAAACGGTAAACTTCGTCACTCCCGTGCACTACTACTTTTTCAAAGTCAGTGCTGAGAAAAGAGAATGAAAAATCGACTAAAATGTTAAGTCAAAACACGTGAATACAACAGTAAGGTTACACGTGGACTAAACAGTACAGCAACAGTGCGGTAGATGAAACTTACAGTAATGTAGACTTGTGTTCCTTTGCTGTGTTGACTTCAGATCAGTTAAACGTTATCTTAAACGTCAAATGAGTTAATTTTTGTTTTCTAATAAAGTGTTAATTGCTATAGTTTGTTCCACATTATGTTTTCAGAAAACTGACGGGACGACAACTCGTTTCCTTGAAGTAAGAGTGCAAAAACATGTGGATATCACACTTGTAGACTCAACAAAGTTACGGTTAGCGTTTACGAATGGGATGTTTACGGATTTTTTACACTAGTGGTGGAAGAAAACGTGGCGTCATACAGTCAGTTTTCTGAAAACATAATGTGGAACAAAGTATATACAAATACCATTTACCCCATCGATTGGATGCATCTACAAAACATTCCGCAACTGTCGTTGAAGTTTCTGATGTGCAATTTTTTTTTTGTTTCAAGTATATTGACCATGCAGTAAGACGAAATAGTCCTACTCTTGGCCAAGAAAACCGCGAAACAAACACAAAGTTGCTTTAACTACGTTACGAAGATGAAAACTGCAGCAGAAACTTTCTAGATTTCTTAAGTTAGGACGTGAAGCGCGACGGGGAATCTAGAAAAATAAAGAGAAGTTATAGGAATCACGAAAGCAGGAAAAATCTAAAACAAACACGCGTTATTTTGACTGTAGCCCCCGGACTCTAGGACGGTGTTTCGCTAATTTATTTTCATATTACAGTTTCATTTCTCTAGTCAAATCTGTTTTCATCTTCAGCACATCCCCCTCTCCTCACCATTGGCCAATTTTTGGCAGTTGGGCACATGTATAAACTGACCCAGCCTCATACCGACGCGTAGTGCTTTTTTAGTGTACTGTTTTAAAAATGCATCGCATTTTATCGCCAGCAATTCAGTTTTAGTCCCTGGTATGGATTTTAAGAGCGACATCATCAACATAATACGGCTGTCGTAATTTTGGCATAAAGAGGGTTGAGAGATGACACCCAAGGTCTCTCTGGCAAACGGGATGCCGCCATGACAGATTTGGCCCGTGTTCAATGAGCAGTGCTCCCCAGCAAATTAATAATTTTAAGAGGCTTCGTTCGGGGAAGGGGCGGCAGTCAGCAGCATGACACCAAATGGGGCGGCGTTAAAAATGGACGTGTTTTATCTGTCCTTTGCAGTTGGCACACCCGAATTTACTAATGGTTGCTGCCTACGGGGTTCGCATATCAGAACGAAGGCACAACTAAATGACGACAGTGTATATGCTATGCCATAACCTAAGAGAGAGAGTTCAAAGAAACAATATCCAATTCGTAAAAAAATCAGTATTGAGGAATGAGTTCATTTACGAGAAGCTTTGTTCGAAATTTAAACTATTAACACTGCAGCAGCCTGGAAATCTGGTTGGGATGACGTTTTTTTTAACAGTGTTATTTGTTTAACTGTGTTATTTTTTTAACAGTGAAAGATAAACTCATCAACTTTACTTAAAAAATACTCGTATCTAAGCCCAAATTCACGAGTAAAGGTGTTTTTTTTGTGAACCGAAATGGTGCTATAAATTGGAAGGTTTCTGTAGTCATAATGACTTCATTCATTACTTTTCCCTCTTAGAAACAATTAAGTACCGAACTATTGTAATCACTATTTTGTGGCATGTCAAGCATTGGCCTTTGGCCCTTTGCCTTATAATTAGGCTCCCCCCGAGCCTGATAGGCCAACATTAAAAAATAAAACTAAACTAAATAAATAAAATAACGCTCGATTTCTGACAACTTTTTGAGGCTGATATGATCTTATCAATTTGTTTTTTTTTTAACTTAAAGGGATACTAGCCATACCGTTGGCTTCGGTCGCTCTATTGGGGTTGCTCCATACCTCATACAGTTTATTCGCGCCACTGAGTTAATACAACATCGACATCCTGATAATTAGGTCCCAAGCTAATAGCCATTATTCATCACAATTCGTTAATCTCATTCTTACAATATCTAGAGTTTAAATATAGTAAAAAGAGCTTGTTTTACGTTGAAAGATTTACTACACACGTAAATAATTCGCTTTGCTCGCTCAATCCGCGCACTTCCACGATTCAGAAACACGGTAGCTCCGACCCTGTGTTACACTCCTCCAGCACAGACAGTAGGCAAAATTAACAAATAATTAGTTTTTACTAGTTGGAAGCTAATGATGGCTGCAAGCGCCCTGTTTTTCAATTACCTGGGCCTAGCACATTGAAATATTTAAATTTCACTCAGATAATTTTAACTTATATAATAATAATAATAATAAGTTTATTTTCATGATGCATGCTATATGATAGAAATCGCCACGAGGAATGCAAGATCCCTATTTTATAGCAAGAACCAGGCAGAAAACACAAAATAACAAATCATTTACAATAAGGAAAACACAACAAAATAAGCAAAAAGAACACTAGACAAAAAATAGTAATAATAATAATAATAATAATAATAAAACACCTTAAGATATTACACGCTTGATTTGTATGAGCTCATGAAACACTTTCTTACGGAACTTAAAAAAAAATTGACAGTTTAAATAACCAGAAACTGACTTTGGTAAGTCATTACATCCACTGGGAGTAGTGTAAGGCAAGATTCATTTCCCCGTAGTCAATTCTACATTTACGAGGAACAAATTTATCATTGTTGCGCCGGGGTGTTGAATATCACAATACCTTGTCTTGTTACTTAAACTATAGAGGGATGGTTGCCAACATTTTTCCTTTAAAGATTTGTACGTGTGCATACACGCAGCATACTTAAAAACAACTTAATGTCAGGCCTTATAACCTTCCGCCTGCCTCACAACATCCACGCGACGATCACATCCGCGTATTTACCACAGCTAAGGTCAACTGAGACGGTAGCTTCGTTCCTCGCAACGAAAACGTAGCTACTGTCTCAATTGGCATTGCGCCTAATAGTCCAGCCAGCGTGAACCCATTGATTGTGTCTTCGCAAACCGGAATGATTCTCGTATTTTAAAATCACAATTTATAATTTTCTAGTCTAGTGTCTTATAATTTTGCTTCGGCGATCTATTGGAATAATTAACTTTAATTTTTACCGCATTAGTCTATTAGATTTTAGATCTCATGGTAATTATTAGAAAATTAGTAGATGTACACACAGAGATGAAACGTCATACGCGCGCAATGCATGATTTAGTGACGGGTCGTTAGTAAATAAAGTTCCATTATATTCAACAGAAAATCTCTTAGGCGCCACATTTTAAAAAGGATTTTTAGCAAGGGAAAGACTAACGGTAAGGAAATAGACCTTTGGGGCCGTACTTGATGTGGAGGATCGAGAAAAATGGCGCTGGGAGGTATATCCCTTTAAGTGATTTTGATAACTTAATTTCAAAAACCAAATCTGGCCCAAACAATCGCTGGTAGAACGCCTTCACAAAATTCATCAGTCAATAAATCTTTCAAAATAAAAACGCTGACAACAACGTCGACGTTCGACGACCGACCAGCCATTTTAATTCTCACCTAAACGTAATTTATAGAGCCAAAATCGTGCAAGTCACTTTCCTTTCATGGGGCAGTACACTTGCATGGATAATACTGCCACGGTTCAGCGCCTAATCAGTTAGGAACTCCAGTTTCATACGATTTATGTTAGATTCTATTGAACCATATACGCGAATTACGAGCGACTGTACTGTCGCGAGCTATGATCTATTAGCAGCGAACGCAATGAACAACGTCATTACACGCACTACAGCAGATTCTTAGTCATGAGCACACGTGCCTTTATGACCAAGCGCGTGCATCGCACACAATTTCTGACCCCCCCCCCTCCCCCTCCTAACACTCATCTACACTATTTCTTCGCGCTACACTGGCTCGCGCTGCCACGTGTACTATAGGGGCATTTTCTCTCTCCCCCAGTTTCAAGACCCCCATCCTACACTTACCCCTAACCCTACTTTCCATAACCGTCCCCTCCCCTTAATCGCCTAATATTAATAACTGGGGGTTGTATAGGGTAAGAGAGTTGGGGGGTGGGGGGGGGGGGGGGGGGAAAGGGGTGCCAGGGGGGAGTCAGAACAATAAGCCACAATGACTTCTGTCGCGTCCCAGATTGGAAAGCGCTACATCAACGCCTTTAAATTTATGGCCGTAATTTGCATATTTATACACGCGATTGTCGCCAAGCATTCGTTTAATTTGGGTAATAAGCCCCATAGCGGGTTACGCTGTCCCCCTTGTAATCCGATTGTAACACTGTTAGTTAGTTGACTGCCTTTATGCGTTTAACCCCTTTATTTAGCTGGTGGCCCCATGTTGAAGAACAATGAAACGTGGAAGCAACACCCGCGCCTACGCAACAGACATTTTGTCACAGGGTTAAAAGGTACTCGCTTCGTATTCTTTTTAGCCTGAATTTCGATGCGAGTGATAATCCGAGTGGCAAGGATATCGTTACCGTGGTAACAATGTCACCTGAGTATCCTTGACATCGAGACCTTCCTTTCGGGGCGTCGGACGAACGACTAACTGGAAAATCGTCTAATGGGATAATTGTCTAAAATTTGCCTAAATAAAAAATCTGGAAATGCATCTAAACGGAATATCGTATAATGGATAATTGTATAATGGATAAACGTCTAACTGAGGTTTCTGATGTTATATGTATAGCCGCAGCGAGCGCGGCAGCGCGAGCGAGGCAGGGATATTAGACGATTTTCCATTATACGAATTTCCAGTTAGACGCTTTTCCATTATACGAATTTCCTGTTAGATGATATTCCGTTATACTGTTTTCCGTTATACGTTCTTCCAATCATGCGATTTTCCAGTTACACGATTATTCCTCGCCCCTTCCTTTCCTTACCTAAACTGGCCAAACGGGTCAGCAGGCGGTTACACCGCTTCCCAGGGTCGGATTGGGAGGATTGGGATATTTTCAAGACTTTTTTTTTCTGTGTAACCCCCGGATTTTGCTGTGCAACCTGCCTAGGTTTGATCTCTAGGTGAGTGCAAAATTCACCCAACAAGAAGAAGAACAACAACAACAACAAGATTGTAGTCACATTAAAATCGCGTTCTAAAAGTCCTGGTCCTCGTTTATACCCACGTTTTAAGTTATAAAAGTCGAAAATCGGTACATTGGTTCGATCAAGAGTCCCAACAACAACAAGAAATTGCTATGCTGTGGAAGCCAACATTTTTAGTCAGTGAAATATAATTGACACTACTCCAAATACCGAATTTCGTTGTGTGTGAATTGACAAAATTTCCGTGTTTTTTTTTTGCACACTATAGGAGGTCCCTCCCTACTAAGAGAGAGGGGAGGGGGGCTTCTGTGGTGTGGGCCTCTCCTGATATCCCCGAGTCCCGGGTGGGCCAATCCGACACTGCCACTTCCATAAAATGTGACATCAGGCTTCAGTAATTCTGGAGCAGAATCGATGTTTCAACACATGTTCCTCCCATATAGTAACCTTCACGTTTACGTTGGCAAGGGTGTTGCTATGCAGGTATAAGCTACACACCGCGTGGTAAATACGATTATTCACCGAGCGAAGCGAGTCCTTCATATTCGACAGAATTTGGATTTTGTGTGTTTGTTTGTCTCAGTGTGTGTATGCGTTTAAAACGCGAGTTAGGTTTGTTGTGATTTGGTTGAAATTTCATGACGAGGGAGCTGTGGATCATGAAGAAACGAATTGGAGGGCGAATTTCAGGGCCGGATTCATAAGTAGGCCCGAGAGGCCCGGGCTTATAGCGGTACTTTTTTAGGGGCGGCATGACCGCTTAAACATACCTGTACGTGAGCAAAGCTGGTGCGAGTTTTGCGGACGCTCCGCCTTTCTTGAAAATTTATTGACTAAATGCTGGCGCCATCCATTGTTATAAATTTATCACCCAGTTTTGACGATCTCAGTACTACACAACAATGCGTAAAGGGACACCCGGCCTGCCTTATAACATTCCGCGTGCCAAATTACAGCTACGCGCCGAGCAATTACAGCGCCAAGGTCGGCTGGGGTGGTAGCTGCGTTCCTCGCATAGCTGCTGTCTCGGTTGGCTTTGGAAATAGTACACGAGACAGAATCAAGTCAACGATTGTGTCGTCACAAACCGGAATGATTCTCGTATTTTATTAAAATCACAATTTATAATTTTCTAGGCTAGTGTCTTATAATTTTGCTTCGGCGATCTATTGGAATAATTAATTTTAACTTTTGCCGCATTAATCTATTAGATTTTAGATCTTATGGTAATTATTAGAAAATTAGTAGATGGACACACAGAGATGAAACGTCATGATTATTATCCGCGCGCAATTCATCATATAGTTACGGATCGTTCTTAAATATAGTTAACAATATTCAACAGAAAATCTCCTAGACGCCTCATTTTAAAACGGTTTTTAGCAAAGGAAATACGAACGGTGAGTAAATAGATCTTTGGGGCCGTGCTTGATGTGGTGGATCGAGAAAAATGGCGCTGGGAGGTATATCCCTTTAATGCAACAAGCTTGATACCTTCATCCCAGGCCTGGAGTACTGAGATCGACAAAGGGCCAGCACGCGCACAACAAAGAACGAATCGTGCTGACGTTCTTTTGCTCAGAAAGCTTGACAATGCGACTATGCGTGCAACAATGTTTGCACAAAAAACGAACCCTAATAATGCCAATTTTCCCCTTCAGCGAACAAGGACGATGTTGCAATAACAATAAGAGTGAATGCGCTTCTTTTCAATTGTTACGCGACTGGGTGATAAATAGGTTATTACCCGCTTCCCTGCGGGGCCTCGACATTGTTAAACTCAGTCCTCGGAAAGCGGGTAATAACCTACACAAGCTAACTTCAGATCAGACTAAAAACGTTACGAAATATCACATCCTGTCAAGGATGACGCTATAAATAAGTTGTTGATATCATCTCAATAATGCGGCTTTTTACAACAGCAACGGTGCAGATACCATGTAGACCGATTTTGCTGTTGACAATGGCTCATTTTTTTCCCCAAATATCTGCGAGTTGTTCACAGTATAACAATTCAACATTTTGTACTCCATCAACTCAATGTCGTATCAGTGTTGGTTGAGCGCAGGATCGGTGCTATACGGTACGTGAGTAAGGCGTACTAACTTTTTCTTTTAAAACGTAGTTGCGTTATTTACGAACTTTTCATTGCGTGGCCACTTTTTGTTCGGTTGATTGTCATGCAAGAGTGTCATGCGTTTATCGGAGCGAAATAAAATGGGTAGCTATGAGCTAAGTGGCGCTCAGTACAAAAATAACAGAGGGAAGAGAGGCTACAAGGCCACAGTAAGCAAATCCCTAATATTTCATAATTTAAGTTCAAAGGGAAACGGAAATAGGTTACTTTTAATTAGTTTGCTCAGTAACATACCATACTTTATTTTTGCTCTACCAGATTTTTATGGATCGCAAACGAACGTACAAATCAAGAAAGGTGCTGGTTGCCCGGGGAGAGGGGAGGGGGGCTAAATTAAACATTTCGTAAGAGTCTGCGGGAGGGTAAGTTCTGGGGGGATTGAAGAGCGGCATTATGGTTGGGTCTCAGTACAAACGGCAAAAGCTTAAATCCGGCCCTGGCGAATTTTGGACATGAAATATTTTAACGGGCGGGGGAGGGGGCTGAAATTCGAGGTACAGCATTGGGCAGCCATTGTAGAAAGTAGATTGGCAAAGTATTGCCCTGTGGCGTATTGGGTAGAAAATATGTAGGTTTTTTGCCCGTGAATATAGAAAATATACACTAAAAAATCCGTTATTGACACTCACTACAATCGTCAATAAAATTTTCATCACTAATGTCGCTCATTTTCAAAAAGAAGACCCTCCTTAGTCTTGGAAATTTTCGACAAAACTTCGTTTGTTTTCTTCAGGCACTCTTAAGGACTGAGTCGAACTCTGGTTACATCTTCTACTACTTTGACTACGACATTTTTCAACGCTTGAATTGGCGCGCGTAACCAGAAGATGTAACCAGAGTTCGACTCAGTCCTTAAGAGAGCCTGAAGAAGACAGACGAAGTTTTGTCGAAAATTTACTAGAAAGTTTGGTGTGACCAATTCGTAAACGGGCCAACACCAGCTCACGTAGTTTTAGGCTGAAACTCACTCAAAAGAGACTTGAATTTAGGCAAACACCATGCTTACCAGTTGGTAAACAATGCGTGGAAAACAAAACGCGCAGTTGGCCAAAAATGGTTGCAAGTTACAATGACTTGCACAAAACAAGGGAAATTTCCCATAAAGGCCCTAAAACAAATTATGCCTGCTGAATCATTTAATTGAAAGGCGTCAAAAAACCAAAGAAGAAGTTGAAAAGTTGATCAGTTCAGTTGGGTATAACAAGTTTTTCGCACGTCAGCGTCTTTTACCTGAGTGATCTCGTGGGTTTATCATGACTGGCTTCCGGTCACCAAAATGGCGGCTACTCCTTCTCTCATTTTTCGGCGTTTTGCCCCCATCCGTGCCGTTATCAAAATTTCATAACGATCGACGACAAGCGGTCGAGAGATAACTTCACCCTTCATCACAATTTGAAGATGACAGACCCACCTACAACCTTATCTGGATCTCGAAGTGGAGGAGATATGATAATGCATGCGTCGCCACTTCCTGGTTAGACGGGAGGGGTTCCTATCGCATGATGCGCCCAAGTCGAAGCAGATGGCATATCATGGTTGAGCGTGGGTGTGGGCTGGCAACCACAGGGGCACTCATTTTGTCCTCAATGGTCGGCTACCGTCCGAGAGTACCCCCACGTGGGCTTTTGGAACCCCCACCCCCCAATCGAAGGGGTCATCTCTCTGTGACTTCCCCGTTCTGTCCGTTTACCCTGTCGTCCCCGATTCCATACCAAAGACTAACGAGTTTCCCCAATTGGATGATGGAATAGGGGCAGATGGGTGGCTATTTTCTTGCCGAAGGGTGTCTGTGGCAACGTTAAAAACTTGATCGACACAAGATTTGACCAACTCGAACCCCGGTTCATCTCGACTTTTCAAACTCGCATCTCAGTATCATCAACAGTTAATAAAACCAGACACGCGTGTCTGGTTTTATTTAGTTTTGGTATCATTTGTCTCGTAACTTTCACTTTGGTCGAGCCTCGACAAGTCTCTGATCGTGCAGTCTTGTGTCGTTTTGGAATTTAGCAATTTTGGAATTTAGAGACGCGAAAGTCAAATATTGTTCTCTTCGTGATGTTGCTACTTCACATCCGTTGTTGATTTGTTCTAGGCGAAGTTCCAAATCCTTCTCTTGGAACTTGGAACTTGAAGGAATCAGCCGCTGATGTGTGGGACGTGCGTGGAGTTTGTGTATGTGTGTCGGGGATAAGAGGGTGGGGGTGGGTGGGAGAGGAGTAATATTGAACGCCCCGGAATGTTGGGATATAAACCTGATGAAACATGTTTTGTTTTGCTGTTCTGTCTGTTTGTTTTCACTGCTGCCTCTGTTCAGCCATTGCGACATTATTAGCTAATAAGAAGCGCAATATACGCCGCCATATTTATAGCCCCGAAACCAACAGCCTGCGGGACTCTTTCACTGCGCGTGCGTGCGCTTGGCTAGAAATTAATCGGTTATGCGCGATGGGCTGGAGGCTATCTAATATGGTTCCTGCCTTACATGTGGGCAAAACGAGGGACGTCAACCGAGCCACATAGACAATCACTTACTTATTGCTGTTAATTCGTGTTCCCTATTAGTAGGCTGGAGCCATAATAAGAGCGCCTCCAGGCTGTTACTCTTATTATACAGCCTCCCTCCTGTCTCCCTGTACCTCGCTGTTCCTTTCAACTCCCTGCGGAAAGGGGCTTCTATTTCTTGCTTCGGTCCAACAAAAACACATAACTCCCGCTTCATTTACCCCGTTATGAAAGAATTCTCCCGAGAGGGGGCGTTATGGTGACACGTGACACCAGTGGAGGTTGGGTCGACTGTGAGAGTGGTGGTGGTGCTGTCAGGGTGGGGGGGGGGGGGAAGGGGCCACAGCTGTGCCGACGTTGGTGGTGGAGGTTTGTCCAGACAACTGGTTAAAGTTATAGATCTATAGTTGTTTTACTCATTCGTTATTGGACGGCCAGCAGCTTCCACCACGTCCAAGGATTGTGTTGATATGTAGGATGCCACCAGACTTGGAAAGGTACGTTGTCAATGGCGGAGATCATTATCGGGTGGCTGTAATAGCTTCCCCCAGTGTCCCCGGTAGTCAATATCGGCCAGAGTAGTCCGAGTGACTACTATAGGCTCCATCAGCGGTTATGGGATGTTTTCTGGCCTACTCTGGACGTTATCTCGACCCGCTGTGATGGTCGAAGCAGAGGTTTCTCTGTTCGAATCCCCGTCTTTTCCCTCAGTGACGTAGCGAAGTTCTGGGCCCCTATGCAAAACCTATTGCCCCTTCCCACCCCCTTTCAAAAGAAAATTATTTTTCAACATATATGTAATGTTTGCCTAAGATTCTAAGGAAGAATTTTATTTTCAATTTTTCTAGATCCAGGTACAAGTCGCATGCACGTTTTAACTCGGAATCCATTCTATAACTTTTCAAATATTACGCAAAACATGTTTTGTCTTGCTTACATCTGAAAACGCCCACGTTCATTCAAGTGCTTTAACTAACTTGGCACTTCTTTATTCAACATTATCGAAGACATTTACTGTATAAATATTGTCTGTTCGTTTCATTTGCTCTTATACGCTGGATACTGTGCAAACTGAGGCCTTTTAGCCGTTCAGCCGACATAGTACGCCGAAGGTAGTTTTTAAAGAGTCTTACAGTAATTCCGACCTTACCATCAATGAAGATTTGCTAATGGGACCCGGGCTTCAGATTCAGATTGTGGGGAAGGATGAAATTTGAACCTTTATACCGTCTCACTCCCTGCATGTTTACGACGTTGTTTACAGATCAGACGACCCACACGCGAAGCCTGGGGCCCTAACCCTGCCCCACCCCCCATACCTTTTACTAAAAAATGCTTGTTAAACTATAAACTTGCAGAATTTATAATTCTTCCTTTTTAACGAAAAGTTTTTTATAATTCCAAGAAATTATACTTTCCTTTAAACAGCTTATTGTTTTTCCTTTTAAAAACGTCTAATAAGGTTCACAATTGAGCGGTTTCATCTATATAAGCCTTAGTTTGCTTCAGATGACATGAGGCAAAAAGAAATTTATTCAAAAAAAAGTTTTGAGGGTTTAGTTTCGCCCCACAAAGTGAAAAACTTATGATAGATGTCTGCTGAACTTTTTGATGAGGATGGTGCAAGTCATGGTTCATTCAAAGTTTAAGGGCATCATTTCGAAAAAAATCCAGGATTTTTTCTTGTGTTTAAACCAACAAATACCGTGGCTGCAGAAATAAAAGTCTCAGATCTTTTCAGAAACTGTCAGATCTTTGTTAAATCGAGAATAAAATTGAAGTGATCATTAGAACGAAGTGTGAAGAAAGATCTTTGTTAAATGCTCCATGCGGCTTTATATTAATCACTCTTTCTACTTTGGAAAGAATTGCTTGAGTGTCTACAGATTACTAAAACTCTAAAATGGGTATAATCAATAGGGAATCAGGTATTTAAATGTGGAAAAGCCAATGTGAGCTGCCAATTAAATTGGCAACTGTCAGAGTTGTTATGTAGCTTTCCAATTTACTTGTTTGGTGATCACTTCTTTCTAATGATCACTTCTATTATATTCTACCAGTCGTGTTCATGCTGGCGAAATAAATAAGGCTTAAGGCGGTCTCGAAGCTGCTTCTTCTAGTAGAAAGCTGTCCTGAAAAGCCTTCCCCCACAATGTTTCCTTCCTACGAGACGCGCAGGAAATATATATATTTCATGGTTTGATGCACAATTCTTCTTTGCAGTGGTTTGTTTTTGACTTATTGAAATTTACGCAAATCTGTTTTTTTCAGTTTTGGCATAAATTAAGGGTTATATCTATCAGCATTGGTCAGATGATGCTCCAAGATGGTGAGTGAAACCGTCACCTCGATATTTTATTGCAGCTTGACTAATGGTTTATTGATTAAACCAGTGTTATAGACTGCCCGCGCACACGGCAGCCAAGCCACGCGGCCAGACGGTCGCGGCTCCTCCTGACTATAGCCACTGGGATCCCAAGCAGCGTGCAGGCGACCACAGAGTGACCATACTTGATCCGTGTTCATTTCTCACCACGTGATCGAGAATTATCAATGAACAACGGACGACCTGGCCGCTTAGTGCGTGGGAGCCCTTACTGTTTTACTAATTTTGTAGCCAAGTCGAACAGTTTTTCCCCAACAGGACTTTCCGACTACCCACGCTTTACCATGGGTGACTTTACTGATCCGATTGGGTTAGGCTCGGTTCACTTAAGTTTACGAAATGCCACTTGGGTTTTGAATACGTCAGTAGCCTTTTAAACTCGAAAACATGACTCAAAGCGTATCGTCATTCCAGTGATGCCTATTCATGTAACATGTAAAACCAGAGGACGGTACTACTGAAGAATAGTCAGATGAGAAGCTTATTTACGTAGGCTTGTTTATGTATGCTTATGTGAAACTTATTTATTGCTATTAAGATACGTGGAAACTGTTATTACATTTTCCTGAAACTTGTTCACAGTATTTAGCAACGAAACGTAGCAAATCGTTTGCTCATATCACACGATACATTACTGCGAACAAAGGTTAGGCAGGTTTAGAAGAGTTTGGGACAGCAGAACTAAAGCAATAAAGGTTAGATATAGGTTTTAGGAAAGTTCAGGAATGATGGAACTAATGTAAACACTGGTTGGGTAGGGTTAGGAGAGTTTGGGACTGCTAAAACTAATCCAAATAAAGGTTGGATCGGTTTAGGAAAGGTTGGGACTACAGGAAGTAATGCAAACAAAGGTTGGATAGGTTTAAGAGAATTTGGGGCTGCTGGAACTAATGCAAGCAAAGGTTGGACATAATTAGGAGAGTTTGGGACTTCAGAAACTAATGCAAACAAAAGTTGGGTAAGATTAGGACACTTTTGGACTGCTGGAACTAATGCAAACAAAGTTTGGATATGTTTAGAAGAGTTTGAGACTGCTGGAATAAATACAAGCAAAGTTTGGCAAGTTTTAGGAGAGTTGGGAATGCTGGAATAGTTGCAAACCAAGTTTGGATAGGTTTAGAAGAATTGGGGACAGCTGGAGCTAATGCTAACAAACGTTGGTTAGGTTTAGGAGTGTCTGGGACTGCTGGAACTAATGCACACTAAGGGTGCATAGGTTTAGGAGAGTTTGGGACTGCTGGAACTAACGAACAAATACTGGATAGGTTTAAACGAGTTTGGTACTGCTGAAATTAATAAAAACAAATATTGGATAGATTCAGGAGAGTTTGGGACTGCTGGAGGGAATGCAAACAAAGGTTGGATAGGTTCAGGAGAGTGTAGGTTGATGGAACTAATACAACAAAGGATGGGACTGCTGGAAACAATGCAAACAAAAGTCGGATAAGTTTAGGAGTGTTTGGGACTGCTGAAACTATTGCAAACCTAGGTTGGAGAGGTTTAGGACAGTTTGGGACTACTGGAACTAATCCAAACAATGGTTAGATAAGTTTAGGAGAGTTTAGGATTGCTGGGAGTAATGCGAACAAAGGTTGAATAGGTTTAGGATAGTTTGGGACTGCTTGAACTAATGCAAACGAAGGTTGGATAAGTTTAGGAGAGTTTGGGACTGCTGGAACTAATGAAAACAATGGTTGGATGGGTTTAGGAGAGTTTGGGACTCTTGGAACTAATTCAAACAATGGTTGGAAAGGGTTAGGAGAGTTTGGGGCTGCTGGAACTAATGTAAATAAAGGTTGGGTAGGATTAGGATAGTCTTGGGGTGTAGGAATCCCCTACAAAGACATGCAAGGAAGAAAATTACTGTTTCAGCATATCGCACATATAGATGGCACCAGAAGTTTTACTCGTGATTTTCTGATCACTTCGTGACTTAGGGGGAAATTACTTCGCATTTTTGACCTGGTTAATCGTTTCTAAATACTTTTTCTTGGTGGATAATCATTTGCTAATACAAATTAAAAAAAAAAAGGCATATTGTATACTTATACTTGCAAATATAAGACCCTATAGTAGAGTGTCAACTAACTATGCCATAGTTCCTAAGGTGTATGGGAAAATAAATAATACTGGTAATCCCTCTAATCACCCATGATGCAAATAATCCAATGTCTGCAACCCCCGCCTCTCTTGCTGTCCACCTTGTCTCTAATAGGCTGACGGTCGAACAGTTTGCCATATTTTGCCTAATCCCCCTCCCCTCCTTCCCCGTACAAGCGTACCCTCACTAAATAGTTTGGGTCGTTGAGTTACAGCCAGTGAAGTAATCTGGGAGTTTCCTTAGCAACAAGAAACCAGATTCAGATGAATCACACGGTTATTGTATACGAAGTCTGTAGATCCACATATGGTTAGTGTACACGATAATGTGATCCTCCTTAGAGCACGTTTACCCAACCACTCGCTTTTGCATTCTCGCAGCTAGAAGCTATAGAAATCACCTCAAATTCCAACATGGCGGCGGCTTTATGTCTGCCGCCTCGCAACGAAAACAGCCAATAACGAGAGTTCAGAAGCGTTTGGGAAAATTGTTTCGTCATGAGGAATTCTTTATATTATTGGCACGGATTATAAGACTGCAAGTATTTACCCAAACGATGTCGGATTTAGCTAATCCATTTAGCGTTGTTACCATGGCAATGTCACCTTTGCCATCGCGATTGAGTTCTAGCTGCGAGAATGCAAAGGCGAGTCGCTACATAAACGCGCCCTTACTCTGAGTAGCAGCTTGGATAGTTTTCCGAGAGAGAGAGAGAGAGAGCAGGGACAAAAGGCCAGGTCTGTGAGTAGACATTTTTTAAGCACACACTATATAGCCACGGAAAGTTGAATTGATGATGTTAAAAAGTGCGCCAGTGAACATTTTTTTAGTGATCGAAACCGAAAAGGACAGAGGCAAAGTACCCTTGAACTCCCCTCTCCCCATGACTGAGTAAAAAAAAAAGAAGCCACTTTTGTTTAATGTTTTTTTTTTATTTTGGTTATTGCCTGAAAGTAGAAAGGAAAAACTTTAAAAACAGTTAAGAAAAATCAATATCGAATTATGAAATCCATACCACGATGCTTCTTAAAAGACCTCCAGATTGAAGACCCCTCTGCAGTTACATCACGTGACCAGATCAGTTACAAGACAAACAGACTAAGCTGGTGGAAAGATGCATTGTGTCGTTGTAGTGAGGTCCCCAATACGCTGGACACTGCGCTATAGCGAAAATGACTCGCTTGGCTACCCCTCAACGTAACCCGAATCAACGTTGGTTAGCACTGTTCAAACCCAGAATCTCATGATTAAGCGTGCTAAAAATGCCTAATTGTCGCTTTTAACAGAAAGAGCAGCTAAAAAATTAGGTTATGTTGGATTGGTTAAGGTTGGGCTAGGTTACATTTGGTTGCTTTCGATGTCGCCAAGGCGTTCGCTGGAATTTTGTTCGTAGAGTACATGAAGGGACGCCATGTCGGACATGAAAGACCTTGATTTTAAATGTGGGTGTCTAACATTCTGTAGAATGGATCCCCACACAAGCAGTAGTTTTTGCTTTTCACCTTGCTGAAGCCTGTCCGGTTTTGAGCTTGTTGATTATTTGGCTTATTTCTCTCTTTTCTGGTTGTTTCGTCCCAACTCCTCTGTTATTTCCGACTGAGACCCTAATTTTTCGACTCAACATTGAACTTCTAATCGTAAAGTTCGTATGACAGCCTGGTAGGCACTGAGATTTGTGAGGCACTGAACAGAATGCGCCACTGTTAAAGACAGTTTGAACTTGATGTCGCGCGTGCACAGTGATGTTGCGTCAGCCGTTAAATACCTTCCTAAACTACAATCACAGCTCAGCGAACTCAGTAAGCTCAGCAGAGCATTCGACAGGTCAGACCTGGGCAATGGATTTGACCAGGATTTGGCTAATGGATGTGACCAGGCGAGACCACTGCCAAATTGCAAACCACGGAGAGGGTGGTTCCCTGTGGTGGAGGTTTGAGCATGCGCGAGGTATCAGTTTTGCCGGAAACAGATTCATCGCTGACGATGGTTGACGTCAATCAAGCCGCATCAACACGGCTATTAGTAGGGAATGAGCCAAACTGTCACCAACAGTGGTGCGTTTTGTTCGATTTGTTCGGTCGTCTCGAAAGGTATACTGTCTGTCTCATCCTTCAATGTAACCTGTGTAATGACGGTATGCATCCATCGCGCGCCCGTCGGTGGCTTCCACTATCCGGATTGCAGAAAAGCTGCTTGCGAGCTGTATCTCGGGCGGCATTCCTATTAATAATGTAGATTGTGACCGGAATTGAACCCGTCTCTTGTTAGGCATTGCAGAAGCCTTATCTGCAGTCTAGCGCCCATAACTGTCTCAACTTGTCGTCACAGAAGGGTTTAGGGTTACTAGCGCAAATAACGCTCACCACTTGATCAAGGACCGTGAAAGGACAGACGACATGGAGCTGGTAATCGTAGCTTAAGCCGGCCTACAGTGGAGTATAAAAAAGCCGGCAAATGAACATTGCGCTTTCGTATGTGGCAAACGCATGTGGCAAAACGCATGTGGCAAATGTTAGCTAACACAATTTACTTTTACTTAGCTAACACGAAATCCACTCTCCCTCGCTCTTCTTAGTGTTGTTTGCCGGCCATTTTTAAGCTGCGTGAACGTCCGGTGGTTCACTGGGATACACTATGAGGCGGTAAACACGACGCCACAATAATTATAATGAGTTGTGCATTTTTGCAGCTCATATCCATTGCGTCATTTGTTAATGAGGGCTGTTAATCTTTAAGTGACGTAGTATTGTTAATTTTTGGCTGAGGGTCGATCACTCTTGCATTAATGTGATTGTTGTTTTGGGGGGGGGGGGGGGG
>JAHWFP010005368.1:0-27540 GCA_023313725.1 Lithobius niger | reverse complement strand
GAGTTGTTGTTAACTCTGGGTTTTTTTGGTAGAAAACACGGCCATGTTTGGTTTAGCGTGAAGCATGGAACGGACTTTACTCTTTACCTTTTTGTAATGGTAATCCCATGCTTATAGGCAGCCAAACGTAATCTGCTAGCCGTATAGAGCTGCAGAACAAC
Source organism: Lithobius niger (assembly GCA_023313725.1). Classification (NCBI taxonomy): domain Eukaryota; kingdom Metazoa; phylum Arthropoda; class Chilopoda; order Lithobiomorpha; family Lithobiidae; genus Lithobius; species Lithobius niger. Next base: position 27,379 of record JAHWFP010005368.1, on the reverse strand, counting down.
TTTTTCTAGAATTTTTACACGAAGTTTTGTTTGCAACGTTGCTAATGAAATGTTCGCATCAATAAGACCCAGTTTGCCGTCAGCGTGACTTTCTCAAGTTCTGCCTCTACGTCACGTAGGCCTAGATGACGCGGCCGGCCAATGTTTTGCTATACTAACAACCACCGTCAGCGGTCCACGGATTTCCCTTCTGAAGTGGGATTGAGGATGAAGATTTCTTCACCCCAATTCAACACCGCATTCCACCTCCGTTGGCCTCTTCTGACATACACAACTATGCTTTTTTCTACAAATACAAAACTTTTATGAAATCGGAACAAGAGGGCTACAGCGTGGGCGGTCGTCCTAGGTTGTAGTGTGTCTTATCCGGTGTTGGAACGCCGGAGTTCCGGTTTCATGAAAGTTTTGTGTGCGTAGGAAAATAGTTGTTGTGTGTCCCAACGAGCCACCGTAGTAACAACACGCGTTTCTTCTCGTTTACCCTCCAAACTCGTGCCCTCGTGCGTATAACGCTTGCCGAGTATGACTTTCCATAAGGATATGCTCCTCCCTGTAACAAAGTGAGTATATGAGCTGCCAGCGAAGGACAAACTGCATTGTTTCGCTCGCCGAATAAGCAAAAGGATGCTTTATTTATTCATTTTTATTTTACGTCAATAAAAAGAACGCATGTTGATGTGTACCACACGATTTTAAAATAATTCAGTTCAAAAGAAAATATAGCCCAAACTAAAAATTCGTACAGTTTATTTTTTACATTTTTTCGCGAGAATTCGTTAAAAAAAATTTGGCACACGATGGCAACAGATTTTCTTGTAGGCCGGGGTGGGCGAGGGGTGCCCCTTGTTGCCCACCCCCTTCCCCCACATGCATGCGCCTCTCTGGACGTAGGGTCGAGTAACACAACGACTTCAGGTCTCGAGTGCAGCTAACTTGTGACGACGTGGAAGGTTGGAACCGCACCCTGCGAAGCCATGGCAACCGTTAACAAACGTTTGAAAGCAGCAGTGCTCGAAATTCATCGTTAACCCAAGATCTCCGTTCAAAGATGAAGTGATAAAATGCTTTAAAAGAAATCGTTAACATTTACCATTTCAAAAAATCCCTAAATCCCTTTTTGTGCCTTTCAGTTCAAGTAAAAATTCCTTTCCGCATCATTTTCACGATTACTTTTGCGTTTATAGTTCAGTAGTTTAATTTTTACTTACGTGTGTAGGTTTTGAGTTTGTATTGATATTTTGGCATAATTTTTCAACTTTTGTTTCTATGATGTCCAAGATTCCCATACGCGGGCATAAGCTCTTGTTGGCGTATGGACGCAAACTGCATTTTTTTAATGTTGTTAATCGCCCAATTATTGTTTACTATTGTGACCCTGGCGCTAATTCGAGGACCAAAGGTTTCTGCCGTCTGCGGCCTATTATACTATTGACGCTTATTATTTTTGAGAACCGGTCACCTAAACACGAATTTCTTATCATATGAAATAAACGCTGGGTTCGTAAAACATTACTGTAATTTTACGAAAAGTGACTTCTTTGTTGGCTGACTCGATAAAACGGTTTTGCTTTCGGATGGTCAAACACGCATTACTAGTTTGTTCATGTGTCAAACGACGGCATTCATAAGCTGAACATTGTTCGTAAAAGAAGCCCGGCGCTCTTTCAAGGCTCGGCGCTGATTTGAGGAAACACGGGTGCCATACGTAAATACCAAATCGGTAGGAACTATACTCACGTTCCATGAATTGAGGCTTCACGTTGTGGGGTATAGGTCTACCACTGCAAATCGCTTTGCTCCATAAACCCACTCCACCCGGTTATATGCATCAAAAGTTTACATAAAATTATTATGCAAAACTGCACGTGCAACAGTTAGGAAGGAATAAGGTATTATCACAATGTTTATAGATCGCATAGGCCTATAGGGTTTGTAATGCGTAATGTGCTTCACATTATGACGGTGTTGCAGAAGATTCGACGGTGAAGTGCAATAAAACTGGAGGTCTTTCTTTCTCTTCTGGTGTTTTGGTCAAGTCGGTTAGGGAATTGAGAGTGCAGATCCTGATAAAATAACATAAAATAAAAATGAAATAAATAAATATAACTAAAATTTAACGTATTACGTTAAATTAAGACGCACAAATTGCTCAAAATTACACAGAAGCTCAATTGGACAATCAGAAGTCAAAACGCAATCGAACAACAGCCTTCATGGCGAATTCGGGATGTCTTTATTACAGGCGTTGTATGATTTCCACTTTTGCGTTAAGGTGTTCTTAATTTGAGAAAGATCATTCGTCTTTATTCAGACGTTATGCCTTAAAGGGGCCTACCTTCTACACGAGACATTTATATAAATAAATACAGAATAGCCCTCAAGTGCAAGTGAACGACGAAATCACGACGTTTCGGCTCCTAGATCGGAACCGTTTTCAAGTGAAGGGTTTAAAACATGTCAAACAATAGAAAAAAAATGAATAAAACAAACAGCAGAACATGCTGGTCATAGCACTAGCCAAGACAGTGCCATCGCTGCAAATTTAGTAGCTGAAGTTCACTTTAAAATGCAGCCTTACAAGTTTCCCGTTGTAATATTTATATCGTATCCCATGTTTTTATTACATTACGTCGTCTGCAAATCTACAGAAGATGTCTCGCTTCCAGCGTTATGACGTAAGAAATGTGAGGGATCATTACGACGCGTCGAACACCATATGCAATTTGTGTATGTAAAATATGTTTTACGCTGTTTATTCCGATTTTTTTTATTAAAACTTACAACGTTTAAAAATATGCTGACAGGAACTTTCAACCGTTAAAGATTTTAATAAATACTTAGTGTAGTTAATTTCGTTACAAAGAGTTTGCAAATGTTTTTTTCTTTTCGAAATTAGACATGTCAGCGTACCTAAATTTTTTTATTAAATTTTTTTTTATTAATACCTTTAAGCCATACGTCATCTGAAGCAAACTAATTCTTGTATAGATGGACCGGTTAAATCTTGAACCTTATTACACATTTTTGAAGAAGGTCTAGTAAGCGGAGGGGCAAACCCAGGAATTCGAACCTGGAAACGTCAGATTATCTGTGCACCTACTATCAAGGGTGCACAGGTAGCCGGGAGCACTGGGGCGTCAGATTCGATAGGCATCTTGGTTTCTGCGGACGCGGGTTCGATCCTGGTGAATGGAAGTGTAACGGGTTTTTCTCCGCTTGTTTCCCGTCCGTTATACGAGGGTGACTCCGGGTACTCCGATTTTCTCCCTCTTGTGGAAAAAACAGTACGATGGTGGTTCCTTCCACTTGACATCTGCCTCTTGGGCCTTCAACCATCTCTTATCTTACTGGCCGTCACCTTCTCTTCTATTTTCCGCGGGGGCGCCCCCCAGTGGCAAGATAATTCCTGAACAGGCCAGATTAGAGCCCATAGATGCTGAAGGAGCATGGTCATCTCTCGCACTACCCCCGGAAGACGAAAAACACGTCTTTCAGATGGCTTAAATCGGGTACCGTAACCCGAAGTTTCCTAATTTCTACATGACATAGCTCAGTTTCCAGCTGGGATTCCATTTGCTTAATCTCAGTTGGCCACGTCTCAACACCGTGATTTAAAACGTAACGAACACAAGATGACTTGTGTATTCATACGTGCTAGTCTAAATGAATGGACCAGAAGAACTCAGTTCTGCTAATCGCTATCTGGAGCTGTATCACGGCATTATTGTGTGCACGGAGTGTCTTGAGTCCTGGACGTATTTTATGAGTGGCTACGTCTTCCTGGAGGGGGCGGCTTTAATCGCCGGCCGCCATTGTTTTTGTAACCATCTTGGATATCAACAAGGCACTCTGCTGCCAAAAAGTACAATCGATTATCTGTGTTCGTTTTGCGGCGAACTCAAGATAGGCCGCGCACACTTTAGCTCCTTTCAAAGCCGACTTCTTAAATATGGCAACAAAATATGTATTTCTGCTGTTGTGATTGGTTGGCCCGCAGACAGGTGAGGAAGCAAAGGGGGTACATTTGACCCAAACGTAGGGGCCCCGTCCCGGAAAAGGAACGAAAAGAGGTTGGAGGGTTCGGGGGCGGTGCTGATGATTAGGAGGGCCATATCTCGCCTAAAAAAACTGTTTCAGAACTGCAATCGTAAAAATTGGAACTCGATTTCCATAAAAGGTAAGTCATTTTGAGCAATGAATAGTGATATCATATAAGTAGTTCGTTGCACACGTGAACGTAAATACATTCATAAAACCTGCAAGAATATAACAAATCCAGCGATGATGAGGGGAAGCTGAAATTCAGAGATGATGCCAAACAAGTCACAAAGGTTATGCCGTAAGCGACGTCAAACCAAACTCAGAACCGGGAGAAAAGGAGGGAAGAAGGTTAACCATTGAACTAGTGGACAAAGCTGAAAAAATACGGATTCTTGAAAATTAAAACCAAGTATGTAGCAGCACTTACTTGCTTACGAATATTTGCAGTGTTTAGGCTTTTTTATGTACTGAACCATTGATAATTTTCACATTTAAAACTCCAAGATCTCACCACGTAATCTCGTCCATGCGCCAAGTTAATCCTCCACCCACAGCATCCCCCTGACTCCTCGCCAAACATTAAACTTTATCACATCCAGACCATCCCATACAAACTTGTGGAACAGCAATGCTTATCACTATCTCAGTGGGGGAAAGAAGTACATAATATAAAAGTGCCTTATCACAAGAGGAGCGCCATCTTTTGCATGTCTATAGCCTTACGAATATAAACATACACACATCTCTCCTGCGATGTGTATATACATAAAATGGGAAACCAGGTTCGACCCCTAGGCCTAATGGCGCCAGCACGAGCCACAATTAAGTGTGGGCGGATAGAGGGGTTAAGAGGAGAGGGCGGAGGTTGTGAGGGGTGGGTGGGGGTGTCGTCGGGTGGATGGAATATGGACAAGGGGCATAGAGAGAGAGAAAGATCCTGTACTTCCTCGGGCTCTTTTGATTTCCCTGAACGGCTAATAAACGCTGTCGGACAGCCCGCCTTGTATATTGGCACCACATGGCACGCCAGTAGTGGGCTGTAGCAGAGGGGAAATATCATAAGTCTTGCTTTGATGCTTGCGAAGGAAGTTTATGCAGAAAAAAAGGACATCTGCCGATATTCATTCTTCCAGCTGGGGACTATAACTTAAAAGACAGCGAGGTTCTAAGGTACCCCCCACTCCCCCCATCCCTCCCGCGCCCTGGAGAACGCGGCTGGACATCCCGCTTATGTCTTTTCTATATATACTGTATTTTCTTGAGCGCAGCCGTGACCCAGTCATGGGATAAGGAATGGTTGGAGTGGAGTCCTCCTCCATCCCCAAAATCTCCCACCACCACCTCCCACAATTTCTAGACGGGTACCGATAGAAAGAGTGGGGAAACAAACAGGACACAACGTGACAGACCACGTGCGCCCGACAAAAAAGGAGACGACAGAACCGGACACACATGACCTGCAAAAAAGATGAAGACAGGGGTCCTCCCCCACCCCTCCCTCCTCCTGTCCTTTTTAGCTGGTGACAGACAAGCCGTCCAGTGCTGACTGTTTTTTAAAGGGATTAGTAGGCGGTTCCTGGAGATGACGAGCAATGCCACTTAGCTTGTTGGGCGACCAGTTTCCTGGGACGTCACTGTTGTTGAAATCAACAACTCTTCAGCATGGCTACACTATTAAACTGGGTTGCGAAATACCACGATATCTTATATCGATACCAAAATATCGGATATTTTCTATATATATTGGATATATATCAAAATATATACACATCACAATTTTATGTAAACCAGATCCACCCAAAACCAAAGCTGGTATAAGAAAAGCCGCCAAGTTTCCAAAAAGGGTCAGCCTTTGAAAGTAGTGATATCATTCAACTAGGAAAAGGCCGCCAAGGTTAATCCTACTAGCTAAGTTAATCGCACCGACTAATAGATCGAAAGTTAAAGTGAAAACTATATAGAAGATTGTTACTCGCGGTAGCAATCTTTAAGTTTTCATTTAACGTCCAAAGTATTATTCGGTGCAATTAACTTGCAATTAACGTCCTTGGCGGCCTCTCCCTGGTTAAATGATATCACTACTTTCAAAGGCCGACCCCTTTTTGGAAACTTGGCGGCTTCTGTTATGCCAGTTTTGGTTTTGAGTGGAAGTCACAACTTTCATAGGACTGTGAATGTATACGATCTAAGGTCTTATCGTCACCTCCTACCTTTTTTTCTGGAGGAATTGTTCAATCTTTCATTTAGCTCGACTCTCACCTTCGTCGGGACCTTACTTCCGGAGGAGTAGGCGTACAAACGTGCAAAGAAACAAACAGATTGCATGTTTTGAATGATGTAGGGGGAAATGCAGGAGTGCTCTAGGGAATGTGGTGAACGAAATGTGAGCAATAATTGCAATTAGTTTGCATGGAAATAATCAGTACATCGGTTTATAGTGATGCTCTGTGGATCAAAGAAATTACATGAAGGATGGATCGACGCCATGGGACGCAGTAACAGCCTGGACTCTAAAATCGATTTCACACTTGATGAATACAGCATGCCGTACCGAACTGAACCGCGACTTTCGCGCTGCGTGGACATATTTCAACGTGTGGCCAGTCCAGCGCGGTTCGGTTCGGATAGCGCCGCTAGTGGATGCCGTACCGTGCCACAAAACGTAGTGGTGACTGGGTGGAGGAAAAGGAGGAAAAGGACGACGAGGTGGAGAGGGATGATGAAAAGGAATGATCACGAAGCATTACTGGAATTTACAAGGTGCGAACCTGAAAATCTTGGGTAAAGTAAGCCTTTCTTAGTAAGTACCACGGCCGGACTGGCAGCGTCTAAGTGCCATGATGTTTTAACACCCCCCCCCCCCCCCCCCGGGGGGGGGGGGGGGGGATTAATTATGTGTGCTTATTGTAAGTGACCGGTCAATATTTATGGGAGTGGACTATATAAAAATGTGACATCAAATTTTCAGTGCCCTCTCCCATCCCTTCAAAACCCTAACAAAATCTTGGCCTCCCCACACTGCAAAAAAAAAGTGTGACTTTACACATAATTATTATGTAACTTTACACAGAATCTGGAAAAATATGGAATGTGCATTACACAGGATATTCGAGCAAGTAAACATAAGATGAAAGATGCACATGGGAAGAGAGCAAAGTCTTCAATTTTTTTAGTGAGATATTTTTGCTTCCCCTCCCCCAATAATTCGTTTTGGAAACGTCCATGTGTGTAATGACTTCAGAAATATACGTGAAAGGCGTCAAAAATTGCTTTAATTAAAAACATTTTGTTGTAGTATGAAATTACACAAATTAGCCGTGTATAGTGAAAATATTATTCGCTTGAGTTGCTGCTATCGTCAAATTTAACACCAATATTTGTAACGTTACACATCTTTCTTGTGCTATGTCGCTGTAGTGAGAACATTCTCCGCTATGAACGCTGCTGTCGCTTTATTTGTCAGTATTATGTGTAACGTTGCACGCATTTTACGTGTTATTTCTCTGTAGTAACAATATTTCCTGCTAGGATCGCTGTTGTTCTGTCATTTCAAGTCATTTTGTGTAATGTTACACAACGTTGAAGTAAGTGTAACGTTTCCGTCTGCCCTCCATTAGCGAAGTCAGTCGTAAAATAGGAGTTTAGCTACACAAATACATTGAGTATTCATATAATTTTTTTTACAGTTGAAAAATATTGTGACCCCCACCCCCCAAAAAAAATGCGCCTTTCATGTGCGTGTAATTGAGACAATCTGCAGATGACTTCTTGTAACCAAATTAGGTAAGTAGCACTCTCACCGACAAGACGCCACTAGTTGTAAGGAAAACGTGCCTCATTTTTAACGAACGGACAAAGTTAACTTTAATGTGTTCTGTTAACAGCCATTTTTTGTCGAGTCTCATACAATAAGTATGATATCAGCACATAAAGACAGAAGGAGCCAAGGAGCAGCTTAAAAACTCCGTAAACACTCAGAAAATAGGGGAGGGGGGTCCCGGAAGCTTTCCCCCCCCCCAGAAGCTGAGGCGTTTTTAGAAATTTTGACTTCTAAAAGTGTCATTTTCGAGATCCTGAAGTGATTTTTTCCTCCCCCCCTTCCACCTTCCCCAGCTAAAAAATAATGACCGGTCCCTAAAGGTGTCTTTATAGCTGTCATTTAAGGAAATAATTAAGGAAAGTACCAGATATTAAGACCAACCCAGAAGTTAAGAGGAAAAATTCATCAGCAACAAAAATTTTACTTGTAACTATAAAATCTAACAGGACCCCTTTACGAATCTACGGGAGGGCCCCATGTGCCATTGGCGCCTTAGCACTATGGTTAGCCCGGGCCTGGAAAGTACCTTTGGTTAATGAATACTTTTCTAACATACATTAAAATATGCCCAATTTACACGTGGTGACACCTATTAGAGTGCAAACTAACTACTTCCATAGTACCTAGCATGTCGGAAGAAGATTCCTACTATTAACGCTAGCCTTCTATCCTCTCTCGATATGTTTCTGAAGTTTGGTCAGTTAATACCATCCTTGAGAAAACAAAACCCAAACCTAAAACCTGTCTACGTTTCTTGGAAGGAAACAATAAATCATGAAACACTTTGGGTGTATTCGTATTTCATCATTCTTCTGGCGTGTCCCTTCGAAGAGCCATAATCTCTATCGTGACCCCCAGAGCTGCAACGTCCATCTGGTCGGCCAGTCTCCCCGGCCCCCCACCCCTCCCCCGTCCCTTTAGCTTGAAACCCCTAGTCCTACACCCCCAATATCCATTCCACCCCCACCTTCAAACTCTCAGCTTTTTGGGGAGCTCTGGCGGAAATCGCGGTTAACTGCTGATGTAGCAAGATAATGATCGTAGCAGAAGCAAAGGAAAAGTACTTTTGCCCCTCCCGCCTGCAACTCCTCCTCAACCACGTTCGGTTCATATTTTGTTACAGCTTTAGAAATATGTTTACGCCAAAACTGGCGAGTAATGTTCAGCAGACTGGGACTCTGTGTTTACTCTGGCTTTACGTGGACCGGCATTTTTTTTCTCTCTCTGTGGCGTTGGACTTTTGTAGAAAATTGATGGCACATACGTAGTAAAATGGAAAAAAAACTGGTGGTGTACCACAAGGATCTGTACTGGGACCAATTTTATTTCTTATGCATATGTTAATTATATAGCTAATAAAAACGAGGGGAATTAACAATGTTTGTTGTGGAGATTTTACTCGTCGTCGTTAAAGAAAACTTAGTCTAAAACAAATTCTAGAATAATTTACCATCATACAACTTTAGCACTTACTAGGTACTTAAGAACATGGCTTTATTATAATTTTCGGTGCCTGTTATTAACTTAACTTAAACTTAACTTAAACTTAACTTAAACTTAAACTTAAGTTAAGTTAGTTAAGTTTTTCTTCAAAAGTTTGTCTTCAAAACTTAAGTTAAAGCAATACCAAAAGAAAGAAAGCTTATGTAAGGGCCCCGCGCACTAGGCTACCAGGTCTTGCGGCCAGTGGTCGTCGCGGCCAAATAACACGGCGACGTACGCCGCGGAAGTCCATTTTCCCTTGATTATTCTCGATCACGCGATGAAAAATGAACAAGGAGCACGATAATTGTCGCCCTGTGGTCACCTGCACGCCGCCTGGGATCCCTGTGGCCGCTGCTACTGATTGACGGCGGTGGCCAAGTACGTGGTGCTACATATTATACGCACCATAAGCATTCTCATTGGCCTCAGCGACCTCGTCGCCTAGTGTGCGGGGGGCCCTAACCGGTGCACAACAAAACGTACACCAAAAATACATTAACATTGAACAAGAGCCCCCGCGCACTGGGCGGCCAGGTCATGCAGGCCAGTGGTCGTCGCGGCCAAAAAACACGGCGACGTGCCGCGCGGCCATGTCTGTTTTCATTGATAATTGAAAACGAACAAGTACGTGTGGTCGCCCTGTGGTCGCCTGCACGCCGCCTGGGATCCCATTGACCACTGGAACGGACTGGCCGCAGCGGCCAAGTGTGCGGTGCTGCATACTATACCGTTAGCATTCTGTTTGGCCACAGCGACCTAATCTGGCGGCTTGGTTGCTTAGTGCGCGGAGGCTCTTATGTCGTGCTGTCTCTTCCAACTGCTGGTCGAAGGAGCTGTAACAACACTTTCTGGGAGTGCGTTCCAAGAATTTAATGGCTCTCACCGTGAAGCAAGACTGTCCAACAATGGTGCGGATTCGTGGTTTTGTCAACTTCATGCTATGTCCTCTGGTTTGTGTGGCAGTCGACGCACTGATGAAAAAAACTGGTCGACAGGCAAAATCACTTCGCCAGACAGAATTTGACGAGCTTACCCTTTGTACCTTCGTCTTTAAACACCCGAACCATGGCTTCGTGGTGGATTTGAATAATTTTAGAAGTACAATAAAAAATATAAGGCCTAAATCGGCGTCGAAACTTGGGTCTCCTTTACCCACTGGCTTCTAACAACGTTAAGAAGTGCTACACGTAATCGTTTCTCGCTTCTATCCGAAATTTGTCTGTTTCCAAGCATAACATAATAGCAGGGTATGTATCAAATAGAGCAGCGTCAGGTGACGTCATAGTGGCTACGAGATAGCTACAAGGTGCACTAGATTAAAATGTAAGGGAAAACAACGGCACTTCTAGTCAAGACAGTGTTCTGAGAGTAGATTTATTAGGCTTAAAAAAAAACGTTGTTTTCTCCAAGAACAAAAATCGCACGTTATAGGCTTAAGAAATCCAGTCTAATAGCATTGGCTTCAGTAAGACGACCTTCTTTACGCCCTCCAGTGCCCCTTGCAGCTAACCCAGTTACTGGCTCCACCATAGAGTTATATACAATAATACTACGTCATGTAACTGCCCTATACTGTATTGTAGAAAATATCGCACATCAGAGCAAGCGGAGGGAATCCAATCTTTTAAAAGAAGTTTAGCAGTCAATCTTAACGGGATTTCCTCTGTCTTAGTGTAAGAACAAAAATTGTTCTTCTCCAAAAAGTGCCAACTGAGATATCAAAGGCCAATCAACGCTCACTAAAATGAGCTCACAGGAAATGGGTAGTCGCAACAGGAAATTGATAAACGGAAATCGAAACTAGAAACCGGAAAAAGAAACTAGAAACCGGAAGGCGAAACCGGAAACAAGATGGGCACCGCGAAGTGATGTACATGCAGTGACGTCACTTCCGGTTGTGGATTGAGACAACTCTCTCTTCAGCATGGCGTCAGGTTTGAGTTTGTCGATTCGTAGACAAACCACGAATGCAGGCATTTAGAAATATGTTCGTCACCAATTTACGCTATAGTAGGAACTGTTTTCTTTATGTTAGAAATCGACTCCAACGTGCCAGGTGCATCGCTGTTCATGCTTCGAGCTGAATGGCTGTGCCTACAGATCGAAAGACAAACAATCCGTAAAAGTCGAGAAGCAATCACCCAATTTACCACTAAATAAGCAATTTTTTCCCCAATATTCTGCAGTAATAATTAAATACCAATCACAAGGTAGAGGATAAATGAAGCAAACAGTCTGATTAAAGGCTGGCCTTGTGAGGAAACACTAATCTGAGAAAAAAAAAAGAGACAAAAAAAGAGACAGCTAGGCCAGGCGCTCTAAACACTGTGCTACTGGGGCGGATACTGTCTAAAAAGCTCCAACCGAGCTAAGTAGCTGTTCAGTCTTCCTTAGTGGTAACCTAGAGGTCCCAAACTTACACAAGGAGGAAAAAAAGCAACAGTGGTGCTCCGAGGAATTTGTTGAGGGTGTATAAAATTTAGAAGTCAAAACTGGGTACCGGAATTTGGCTAAGGGGTCTAGAAAGAAATGGGGTTCTATAAAACCTTCGAAGACGTATAAAACAACTTTCTAAATTTTAGCTTCTTTGTAGCTTTCAAAATGCCAATTTCCAGAATTTGCCATTTGCTGGAAATACTTGTCTACTGTACTTGCACGAAATTGTACTGCCAACTGCGGCCTGGGTGGGGGACACTTGTCCCCCCCCCCTCCCCTTGTTGTCCCAATCCGGGGTGCCACTGGTCTTAATTGACGTCATGGAAGACGGAGGAGAGAACGAGGTGGACACACATCTTGCGACGTCACATTTTGAGTAGTTTGAAAATAAATCTGAGAACTAATTTATTTTCCCTCTTCACTACGTGACGTCATTTAGGGACGTCCCCTAAATAGAGAACGAGGATCTGTGTTCAGGACTGGAGCTACCCAGAAAAAGTAAGTGGGTAGGGGAAGAAGTCAAGGTAGCGGGGACGGAAATCTTTTACGTACCTACGCAAATATATCACATTGATGTAAACAGTAAAAAAGACGTGACAATTTGAAGAAATTCATTCGTGTAAAAAAAGTAATCTTTCAATTCGTCGTAGAGGACGGTAAGGAAGCAAAAAGATGGATGAGAACAACGACAGGGGTATGGTAAATGGAACGATTAATGATCGTAAAAATTTGCAGGTCTGCGAAAAATTGTGGCGAAAAATAAATTCGGGATATACGATCTGAATACAATGTATCTAGACACACGCTAGTGTGCCGCCGCCAAGTAGACGTTTTATTGTTGTTGGAGCTTAATTGTTAGAGCGTAATTGTTAGAGTGTAATTGTTGTCAGATGGCGGCTCACTTGCTTTTGTGTTTGCTTTGCATTACTGTTTAGGGTAAGTTTAGCTGATGTAGCGGGACGCGTGGCTGCGGGCCAAGGTCCCAATAAACGCATTCATTCATTCACTAGCAGACTGTGTCTTTTAACTGAAACCAACTTATACGTGATTTCAGCATACTGGTGTAAATTCCCCATGCGGTAGAAATCTTTGCAAATCATTTGAATCAGGTGTCTTGGGTCCAGTAACAAAGAAAAACTCGACACGAAAATGTGGGAACGTGTCCTTCATGGAGAGAAAGTGTCCTCAATAACGTTGATTTGTGTTACTGGTGACTAGTGACTAGTAACTAGTTCGCAGGCTCCCATGTTAATTCTCTTATGGTATAACGACACGTCTACAGCTCATTAGGGAAAGTTGCCAGATCTAAATTTCGGCAGACAGGTAAAGCGTCATATGGGGAAGTGCCTTTTTCTAAAATGGGGGTTGCAGCTAGAAGCACGTGGTCCTGAAGTGGCTCGTAAGTGCAAAAGTATTGTTGTAACCATTGTTTGTATTGTCATGCAACAGTAGATTATAACATGCTTAAGTGTTACACGCTTATCGTTTCAGTACCTAATGGTCAGAATTCTTTGTTGTTCATTGCAAATACGTGGTTCACGAAGAGACGGAGTATCTTTTATTGCAAAGGTTTGGTCGTTTTTTTTCCCACTAAATCCAAATCGTTTTTTTATTACGGTATGCGAATTCAAAATGAATTATATGCCCCACACCCGAATAAATTTCTCATTACTTGTTCCATGGTATCTTTTATTCCATAGGAATTGATTAGGTCCTTGCAATTATCATACTGTTACGCTTGTTATTAATTTATTTTGAATGACAATAGCAAATGTGAAAATTATGAATGAAAACATTCATACAATAAAATACCTCCAGACAAAAAAGGTAGGGGTGACAATTACACCGTGGGATTTTTTTGTACATTCACAGGCCTATGAAAGTCGTGATATCCACCCAAAACCAAAACTGGTAACAGAAGCCGTCAAGTTTACAAAAAGGGTCGGCCTTTCAAAGTATTGATATCATTCAACCAGGGAAAGGCCGCCAAGGTTAATCCTATTAGCCAAGTTAATCGCACCGAATAATACTTCGGTAGCAATCTTCTAGTTTTCATTTAACATTCGAACTATTAGTAGGTGCGATTAACTTGGCTAATAGGATTAACCTTGGCGGCCTTTCCCTGGTTGAATGATATCAATACTTTGAAAGGCCGACCCTTTTTGTAAACTTGGCGGCTTCTCTTACCAGTTTTGGTTTTGGGTGGATTTTTACTACTGGTCAGATCGGCATCGGTGTTGAACGTTGCTGGTAAGATTTTGGTCTGGGAAAGTCACCAGGAGCAATGAGGAAACGCGGTGGTGGGAAGGGTATGGGGTAGGGAAGAGAATGGGGGGGGGGGGGGGAAGGAGCAGAGCGAGTTCTGTCTGCGGCACGTGCCCAACACGCGGCGGCGATGATCGAAAGAGAGAGAAGCATAGCAAGCCGAGCGTCCGATGTCACGAGATTCCTTTTCCGTGGAGGTCGGTCGACCAAACGTGACTGTAGAAACGGCCTCTGGGGATTAAAAGGCAGGCCGTGTTTGCAGTGTTTGCAGTTTGCTTTGCCCGGGTTATAGTGCCTCCGTTTCTCCCCCACAATGCTTGGGTTGGGAGTGCGGCACTAGTTATGTAGGCACTCTACTGCGGTAGTGTAATGTGTGGTGCAGTGAAAACCCGGACCACTGCATGTGACTGAGGTTGGCGTTAATGACCTAGGTGTCGACGCACCGTTAAGCTTCAATCCCAGCTCAACTGCGGTTATGGCGCCACGCGTACTGACTGATAACTGTTAAAAATATGGTAAGCGAGCGAGGACTATTAGCAATATCGATAGTGCCGCATGAGAAACAGCTCGCGAGTAGCTCTTCTGCAATCCGATAATGGAAGCTACAGACGGGTGCACGATGGGTGCTTACCATCCTGAGGCGGGTTACCTTTACGGGTTACTCGGTTTACCAGCTAGTGATACCTATTTTGGCATGATTATGCCAAATATCTAAGTAATTAAGCCTATTATTTATCTTAGCCATGCGAAGTAATTTTTCCCTAGGGCATAAAGTGATCAGAATATCACAATTGGAGTCCATGGTTCCCTCTGCGTGGTGCGACTGGCTTAACTAACATTTATCTTCCTATTATGGGTATAGGCGATTCCTGCAGTCCGTAACTCTCCCAACTTGGTAGTTTTGAGGGAAATTGTTGTTTGGTGAGAAAAAAAAGTAGAGTGGCAGCCGATTCAGCGCCCTCGATTGGCAGAACAATCGAACAAAATGTTAAAAATGGGGAAACTTCTTGAAATGCGTAAAATAGGAGCACGAATTGAGACACTCAACACCAAAGCTGCCGTTTAAATTTGTGCAATTAACCAAAATTTGTGGCTGTGGGCGGATTGGGTTTACTGCTCCCAAAGTTTACGTGTCCCTAGGGGGCCCGGGGAAGTGGTAAGCCATCGGTTCAATTTTAAGAGACTACCACTTCCGACAGACCCTCATTTCTACCAGTCCAGATTTCAGTGAAGGACATTAGCATTTTATAGATATTTCACAATATATAGTTGAAAATAAGGGAAGCCTCCAAGTTTCCATAAAAAGATCGTTCCTAAAAAGAGGTGATATAATTAAACCAAGAAAGGCCGCCAAGGTTAACCTTATTAACCAGTAAACATGGCGCACTGCCTCCTTATTTAATTTCTTTGAGCCAGGCGTGACTAAACAATTATCTACAAATAGGACGGAATGTATCTATAAACGAGGATTGCTGAGCCATAGGATTATAACGGAAGAATTTATAGGGTTGGGGAGGAGAATTTGTGGCTGAGACCCATACTGAAACGTCTTACGATACGTTCACATTAGTTCAATCTTAGTTTATAGAGGGCGCCACGTGTTTTATGTGGGAATTTCTACTCAGTTTTTAGCCTAAAATTAAACTAAACTACACGAAACTAGCTTATATTTAATTATTATTTAGCTTGGCCTAGTTGTAATTTAGTTTACTTTAGATTTGGGCGGAAAAATGAGCAAAAATTACCAGATAGAACACGTGGCGCCCTCTGAAAACTCTAACGGAACTAATAGGGACGAATCTAACGTGTTTCAATAGGGACTTTTTAGAGTTACAAATTCTCCTCCCAAACACTATGAATTCTTGATATAGTTAATGGTGAATTACCAGTTTTTATCAGACTGATTGTTACCAGTCCGAAAGCTCAGTACGGACTTCCTTGAAAGCAAAAGCCTTTTCGCGCGTGCTTCGTCTTTCTTTCAGAGTATTCCCAACATTCTCCTTTCCTGCCATTTCTTCCCTAAAGTCCAATCCATCGTCCATAACCCTCCCTCATCCCACCGATTGGTCACTGTAGACAAGACGCGTTCCTTGCAGCTTCCCAACTCAACTTCTCGTTTTGCCCTATTTGCGCCCTCCCCCAATCCCCCCCCTCCCCACCCTCCCCCTGGCTGATATCCCTATCGGAATTCAGCCCCGGGCGAATCCGGAAGGGGAAAGGGGGCCCCCACTAAACATCAGCAGCCGCCGAACAGTTGCTTGATAAATTCGTGCCCAACGCCGACCCAAGTATTTCTGGCCGCGAAAAATCCCGCCATAAATGGCCGATAAATTATGTTGGTGGCGGGAAATTTATGACCACAGCTCGGGCTCGCCATGGCTGCCGGAAACCATCGGTCAACCAGTCCAGCCAAGCCTTGGGTTTGTTGCCTTGGCAACCTGAACTGAACGAACTGGCCGGTGGAATGAAACCCCTCCTTTTAAGAGCCACACATTCCCCCCTTACACGTAAAAGGCCCTTTTGCCACCTCTGGGTGTTTTCGAGAAAATA
This sequence comes from Lithobius niger, assembly GCA_023313725.1. Lineage (NCBI taxonomy): Eukaryota > Metazoa > Arthropoda > Chilopoda > Lithobiomorpha > Lithobiidae > Lithobius > Lithobius niger. The sequence continues at coordinate 10,782 of JAHWFP010005368.1, read as the reverse complement.
AAAATAAAAGTAAGGGGTTACTTCATTGTTGAAATTGGGGGTTGGCAACATTTTACCAACAACTACATGAATATTCTCTGCGCATTTGTGAATTTACGTGTTCTGTTATCTTTGTTCATTTATTATTATTTTTTTTAATTTAGCTGCTTTATTGTAATGGGATAGTTGGCCCCAGGTTGGCCCCTTATGAGGTCCAAGCTCCTTATTAAACTCAACCCAGCTCTACAATATTGACGCGTCATTTATTGTTTGTATTTTAGGCGTAACCTATCTCGGTCGTAAGAAAAGCATAAAATACATGGGGAATTTTACAATTTCATAAGGAACTGACGACTGATAATAATTTTACGAAAACCCGGTAACCCATCACAAAACTATGTGATATAATACCAAAAAACGCATAAGAGTCAGGAACCGATCAAATTTAAGGCATAGAAAGTAGTGATATCTGAGCCAAAATGGCTGCCACCAAGTTTCTCGTTCCAACCCCCTTCATTACTTCCTTCAGGAGGCCGTAAACGACTTCAAATTATAGGCGGATAAATGACAGCAACACTGTCCAGCAATAAATGCGCATACTTAGTAGTTGGTAACAGAAAGAAGCATTACACCCATAAATTAGGCTCCAATGACCTACCAACGACCGACTCAAAGATCTAGATTTTTGGTTCCGGCACGATCTGAAAATAAATTCCCATTGCAGCAATATTGCTTTTAATCGAAGTCGTAGATGTACTGTCGTGCGTTGCTGTTTTGTCTCGAGGAACACTCCTTGTCTGGGCATACAAGGTGTATGTTCGTCCAAACTTAGAGGAGAGGATGCAAGCCAGGTGTGGTCTCCGGGTGTATTGAAGGATATTGACAGGATCTAGTCTGTACAAAGGCGATTTACCAAGTCAATTCCAGGTATGAGAAATACGTAATATGCACAGCGGTTGAAACCTTTAACCTGGACTCCATCGAACTTCGACGTTTGAAATCTGACCTTATACTCACAAAATTTTGTACTTGAGTTGTCGAACTGGAACGAAGCTCTGTCACAAAAAATAATGGTTCAAAGCATAAAATTAGTTATCCCAAAACAAAAGTTAAATTATAGGCATCACTTCTTTATCATGAGGGTGGGTCCAGCATGGAACTCACTGCCTAATGACACTGTCACTGTTCCTTCTATCGGCTCCTTCAGGAGACTTTTAGAGGAAGCAAAATTAGGTCCATTCCTACTTCGACCGGATCATTGTATATATTAATTGAACAGGTTTTTAGCGGTCAACAGGCCCCTGCCTGATCGGTTGTTGATTATTGGCACAACAAATGTTTCATTATTTATTTATTTTTGTAAAACCCTGGTCACACAGTATTTACTGACACTTTCATGGTTGTCGTTTAAACTTGAGTGATCTCGGTGAGCTTTTTATGGCGAAACCTCGATGGGTCCCTCGATGCCTTTTGAAGTGATATACTGATGGAAGGACGATATCAACTCCCTTGCAAAGTCCAGCATCCTAATTGACAGATCCAAGAAAGGACCGAGGAGGCTGCCGAAAAGTGGACTAAATTGTTGTTAAAACGCTGGTAAATTTCAATTGAAACTCTTCAAAACGACGTTAAAAAGGACCTTTATTCGACACTATCTATCCTATCATCAAAAAGTAGAATAATAATCCTGCGGCCCCCTCCAAAAATCCGTTCTGAATCCGCCCTTGCAGCACTCATAACGCATTCACAAACTGGACGAATTTATACAATTCGGCCTGTATTCTACATCATTCAAGATTCATTAAATGCAAGATTCAGTCGTAGGGTGTGTGACCCTTTTCGCCGAATCCCGTTTCGCCGAACAGTTTTTTTCCACATCACATGCCTCGCTCCAGCTGCCACGCTTGCTGCGGCGAATCAGAAACCACGCCTACTCACAAATTCCTTCCAATTAGGAATGCATCTTAACTTTTCCAACCTTAAACCTTTTTAAGAATATTTAGTTTGAGCAAAGGATTCGGCGAAACGGGAATTTCCCTTCCGCAGAATTTTAAGCGAAGCTAAATAATTTTGGCGGAGCGGGAATTGGCGAAACGAGATTCAGCGAAACCGGTATACACCCTTTCGTAGTCCTACAGATGATGTCTGAGTCCAGCTGTGCTCACGAGATGTCTCAGACGTACAGGGTTTAACACTAGAAGTTTAATTATTAACAATTACCGTTAATTCCTTGTTTATAAGTAAAACCAATGGATACTTGCATCATGCTGGGCATGTAGACAAGAAAATGGGTTCCTTTCCAAGAAGAATTAAAAAAAGGCACAAAAAGCTGGCTTTCCTGTTATCTCTGAGTTTGTCGGCTTGTTGTCCTGTGTTCTTGGCTGTTAAAACTGTAACAAAGGTAAACATAATGCTAACAATCGGATGATCCTTTGCGAACAAAAACAAGATCTCGTGGCCGGCCACTGCCTGTGCAAAGGGCAGTCTGACGGTTGAAGGTGAGAAAGTAAAACTCTATGAAGGCATTTTGCGGTTGTCTTTGACAAAGAACGTATTTGATCGTCCGATTCTCTTCTTTCTGAGTTTGGTATGTGTATATAACGAGCCCAGAGAAGGTATATGTATATCTAAGAAAACATTGACTCAGGGCGCGTTTAGTGAGACTCACTGAAAATTTAATCGTGATGGCAAAGGTGTCGTTCGCTTCCTGGATTAGCTAAATCCGACATCGTTTGAGAAAGTGCATGCAGTCGTATAATTCGTGACAGTAAGATAAAGAATTCCTCCTGACGAAGCAACTTTCCCACTCGCTTCTAAACTCGATTACTGACTCATTTTGTTGCGAGCTGGCAGAGCTAAAACCGCCGCCATGATGGAGTTTCAGATAATTTCTCGCTTCTAGCTGCGAGAATGCAAAGGCGAGTCGTTGCATAAACGCGGCCTTACTTCCTTAAATCCAGTGCGTTCACTCTATATAGTTTGGGTAGTCAGCATAAAGCCTTAAGCGTTGGCTTCGCATTACCAGCTTAAGGACACAGTTGTCCGGAAGTGTTTTGATCCATGGCTATTCCTTTCTCTCCTCCCCCCCCCTTTTTTTTTCACCCGCACTTTCTGTCTATCGAAGGAGACCACGGACAGAGGTCAACGAGGAACTCAAGAAGACGCCTGCTGTGATGAAAAGATGCAATAAAATGAGTTGTTCACCAAAATTCGGCAAACACTAACATTCAGAACACTCCTCAAAAGGACGATTAGGCCATCGGAACCAGCAGCCTCTAGTTCGAAGTAATAGTACTAATAATGTGTTGTTGTTTATCGTCTTCCAGAAAGAGCTATAGTGTCCGCGGCCTATCTTGAGTTCTCTGCAGAACGAACACAAGTAATCGATTGTACGTTTCCAGTAGCAGAGTGCCTTGTTGATATCCAAGATGGTTACAAAAACAATGGCGGCCATCGATTAAAGCCACCCCATTCAGGAAGACGTAGCCGCTAACAAAGTACTTGCGGTGGACTCAAGGTACACCGTGCACACAATAACTGCACAAACATATAATAAACTAATTTTATGTTTTGACATCACAAATGAAAGGTGTTGTTTATTAACAATGTTTTACTCAGAAGGTGGCATCATTTTTCCATTGACGATGTCGAAATATTAGTATTACCAGCTTATAGCCCTTCTAAAGACGGGTGAATTTACTCTCCCCCCCCCCCCCCCCGGGGCAACCCTAAAAAATAAAATTTTAAAAATACTGTTCACTAACTACAATAACGACATTGAATACAACGTTACTTACCCAATTATGTCTTCCTCCATCTCCCCCCTCCCCCAACGTTTACGAGGGAGACGCCTCAACTATCACAACTCCCCCCCCCTCCCAAATCGCCGCACTCCAATAGAAACATGAAAAGAGTACTAAAACGTGAGAAACTGATGTTTAGCAGTAGGAACATGAGTTGTTTATAACGATGTGACGTACTTTTGCGATATTCAGTCATTTTGGTTTAGCGCAATGTGTCTGTGGCGTACTTGGGATGTGTTGGCGTATTTGCGATCTAACTAGCGTTCCGAAATTTAATGACGTTTTAAGATTTATGTTATGAGAATCCATCGTTTTGTTGCATTAGGTCTTTGAAAACCTGACGCAATAACCATCTGTGGGATTTAGTTTACATGATGAATAAATATTCCCCCATGCGCATATTCTAAAATCTACGGCGCACTTCGAATCCGAACCTCCCTCCCCAACGTGAAGCGCGCACTATGCATTACTATTTCCCAACTTCCCGCATGGCATCCTGGTAGGGTGAGGCAGACAGACAGTCGCCTGGCTCATTCTTAATGTGAATGCCTTATCTTCGAAAGTCAGTAGGAGGATCAAGAGGAAACGTCACTCATGTGACGTCAGTAGGTCTTCATTGTTGTTCAGTAGGTGAACTGCGATAAGGCACAGTTCTTTGGAAGATTTTCGTTACTTGTTTGTTGTATCAAGTAACTTTGAAAACTGAATATTTTCGTAGGTTTTAATGACGCGGTTCGAAACTTTGAAAGGAGCTTCTTTCCTTGCTGGGAACTCAAGCACGCTGTCTGCATCTTCACGATAACTTGTTAATCTTTTGGTCGATTCAGTTACAATTTTCCAAACTCATTATGTTCCCTATTTGTGGATTAAATCATAAAATTGTGCATAAAATGGAGAATGACCACGAAAGGGCGTACCAGGATCATTTCCGGCACCGTTGCTAGTTGCGCCATGACTGACATTTGGAATGTTCATAATTGACATTGTTTTATCACCTTGTGAATTATTATTTCACGTGGTTCAGACTTTTACTTCACGATGTGTTGGGTGTGTGTCGAAAGTAAGTCTGTCCACCCCCGATACGTTTTTGTCCAGTCTATGAATGAAAATGGGATTTTGGGAATTTTCATTGTCAAAAGGACCGTGCACGTCAAAGAGAAATTCCTTCTTGAGCACGCTGATGCTGAAGCTAAAGGGGGACCATTTCTGATCTGCACGGTAGGGATCTGTGCCTTCTTCAATCGGACAACTTTCTAGTTCTACGTCTTAGGCCCGTATTCTGAACGCTGACTAAAACTCGTACTTGACTTGAAATGACGTCACACCTATTTGGTGCCATTCACCACCAGAACTTCGTTTGGATACATTTGGAAGAAAGCGGGTGGTGAATGGCACTTAATAGGTGTAACGTCATTTTCAAGTCAAATGACGTCACACCTATTAAGTGCCATTCACCACCCCATTTCTTCCAAATGTATCCAAACGAAGTTCTGGTGGTGAATGGCACTAAATAGGTGTGACGTCATTTCAAGTAAAGTACGAGTTTTAGTCAGCGTTCAGAATACGGGCCTTAGATTGCTCGCTACTTGGCAGTCCTTATGAGACAGACAAGACGGCAATACGTTGTGGGCTATTAAAGGCACTGTCCGGGAATGACACTCGGCTTGTTACCGTGGTCGCTGGGAAGAGGTAGTGTTAGCCAGTTTGCATTTTGGTCACACCAAGCTTACTCATTGCTTCCTTTTGAGGGCCACTTACGGTCCGACATTTGCTTGTTGATTGTCACCATCTTTATGGTGTTCACCGTTGTTTCCATCTTCCACGAGACAAAGCGCGTCAATTGGGCGATAAATCTGCCCTCCTATCCGGGATTTTACATTTTTGCCGGAGATACAGATGAATGATAAGATCTAGATTTGGGGTTTGTTTAACATCTCTGTAATGTGTGGTGCAGTGGCAACCCGGTCCACTGCACTGTGACTGAGGTTGGCGCTAATGACCTCGTTATCGACACCCTATTAAGCCTCTAAACCCCCCCCCCCATTCTTGTCCTATAACAGCCACGCGTAGTTCTTTGGCCGCGCATGTTGCCGTCGTACCGTTTCGCAGTAAAACGTCACTCCTGCTCACCACTTCACACGACTGAGCGTTGCGCTTGTGATACGAAAACAACAATGAAACGTGAGTCACGTGACAGCATGAACGCCAAATTGTGTCGTCATAAGCCGGAAACGATGATACGTCACGACAGTAATTCCAACATCTAAGCGTGCCAAACTGGTAAATATGAGCAGGATGCCCGAAGAACACTTCCCAATATTCAACAGAAAATCTCCTACACGCCACATTAAAATGGATTTTTAGCAAGGGATTGAACATTGGTAAATAAATAAACCCCTGTTACTGTACTTGATGTGAAGTATCGATAAATATAGATTGAAACCTCATTTGGAAGGTATGCCCCTTTAACAGGTGTAAATTCCCGGGGCCCACCTTGGGAGCCCTGGGGGGGAGGAGTGGCTGACTATAAAATTGCCAAAGAGATGGAGAACGAGGGGTTATTACGTTGTTCGAAAGAACTAAAAATGAGAAGCTCAAAAAACCTGTATGGATGAGAACAGCTTGGTTTTAAGTGATCAACTGCTATTAATAGGCCTAAATGTGGGTGTCAAGCATTCAGTAGAATGGAGCCCCATACAAGCAGTAGTTTCACCTTTTTAGCTTGTTGAACCCAGTCCGGTTTTGAGCTTGTTAATTTACCATCCGCAAGGAGCCTATGTTCTCATCCACAGAGTATTCTCTACTGACGAGAGCAAACAAGGGCGAAACAGAGTCTGTCTAGACATCTCTGTGGGTGAGAGCAGTTTGGTTTTAACGAGAGGCGTAACTTCAAAATTGGGGCCCGGAGGCGGAATACAGTGGAGGGTCCTACATAAAACAAAAAAAAAAAAAACAGTATTGGCACGCAAGGTGAGACCCCAGTGGAGGCCCCTTTCATTAAAAAAACCAGAAAAGCAGTTTTTGTCACACAAGGCAATAAGACCCCAATAGATGCTCACCCCCCCCCCTCCCCTTCATAAAAAAAATTCCATTACACAATCAGGTGAGAGCCCAGTGGAGGCTGCACTCCTTCATAAAACAATTTCAGTCTTTGCCGCATACAAGACAAGAGCCTAGTGGCCCCCTTCATAGGTGAAAAAATAAGCTCAGTTTTGCTACACAAGGCAAGAGCCCATAGACGCCCCTCCCCTTCATAAAAAAGAGCAGTTTTTGCCACACAAGGCGAGAGCCCAGTGGAGTCCCCCCCCCTTTCATCGAAGAAAAAAATAGCAATTTGTCACATAAGGGGAGAGCCCAGTGAAGTCCCCCTCCCCCTTTTCACAAAAAATAATAAAACGATGCCACGCAAGACACAACTTTAACGGAACTATAGCAATAACTGACTTTGATATTTTGCAGGTAAAAAAAAATGTAATTGGGGCCAGTGAGGGGCCCCCAAAGTCGGTGGGCCCGGAGGCGGCTGCCTCCTCTGCCTTATTGTAGTTACGCCACTTTAACCTAAAAATGAGGAGAAGATCTCCACAAACCGTTTTCTGCTCAGCACTGGCAAATCAAAATATTGTGTGTGGTGTAAATTCTGTTGGGTGTTTCCGCACTTAGGTCTATATTCCCTCTGCATTCCTTGCGATGCACGAGAACTATAGCCCCTGGAATTTCCATCATTCCGTCAACGTATGCATTCCCTTTCGTCAATGACGATTCACAAAGTCTCATTTTGGTACGCCAACTGGTCAAATGTTTTTGGGGGTGGGGTCAACTTTGAAAACACACCCAGTCCAGTATATATTTTTTATGTATTTATGGTATTTTTGCGCATTCTACATATCATCACTCTTAGGTTGCTTCTGGAAGCTCTAAAATGCTCTTTCTATTTCTTTAAATCCACACCACACTGCACTGACGAAAAAAAAAACTTATCACCACAAAAATACTATTTTCGTCGCGTGGTCCAAGGCAGAGCACGCCTGGCAGCCATCAGATTAAAGCGACAATAAACTCTTCATTGTCTATTCAACTCACGTAAGTAAGGTCGACCATTAATTTTTTTTCTCCCTAAGCCTTCTACAGCTCGTCCAGATGCTGATGTCTCGTCTTTTGGCTATGTCGATAGAGAACAGATGCAGCAGGAGACGACGGATCGTGTTTAGCGTGGAAGAGTTAAGATGTAGATCGTAGCGCCCCCTACGTATTGGGGGAATGGTGCTATTCACCAAGCGTACCCTACCCTACGACAAGAATAAAAAAAAAAACTGTTTCATCAGTTTCAGGGATGAAAGGTTACAGATTATAAATGCAGTATGACAAAAGCACCTCTGATTTAAGGCAAATCTGAAATAAGCTTGATAAAACGAATAAAACGAATAAATAAAACGAGTGCATCTGACATGCACCAACCCCCACAAGTATAAAATTCACAATTTAATGATTTTCGACCATTACCTTACAGGTCTTCTTCACCTACATGATGCAAAACACAATGAAGAGCATGAATTTCTTACCAATAAAACGGTATAAAAGTAAAAAAAAAAGTACTTACAATCGAAAAACAATCAAAAAGACCCGAGCACAGATGCCGGACAACAATCACTCGTCCGCCATATTGAAACTGACGTCATTCATTATCGTCATTCAAAATTAACTTGCTTAAACATGGCAATGAATCCATTTTTTTTCTACACTTGGAAAATTTTTTTATCACATTCATAAGCCTAATTTTATTAGATACCTCCAAAAGGCCTCCAATTCCAGTCGAATTTTTTTAACTGGCTCTGTGTATGACGTAAGTTTCAAGTTGACGTGTGATTGTTGTTCTGCATCTGCGCTCGTGTGTTTTTGTGTGTTTTTAAGTTGTAGGTATAGTTTTTTTTTTACTTCAATTTAAACCGTATTATTGTGAGAAATTCATGCTCATCATTGTGTTTTGTATCGTTTAGGTGAACAAGCCCCATAAGGTTAAACCGAAAATTATTAAATTCTGTATTTTATGTATTTGTGGGGTTTGGTGCGTGTCAGAGGTATCCATTTTATTCAACTATATCGACCTACAGAATCAATCTTATGGTAATAAGCTATCGGTGAAACTCACGTCCTAGAAGTAAGGTACGGAAACGAGCCACCTGTATGAACTTTCGTTTCAGTCGAGTGACCTGACCTGGATTCGAACCTGCGAACCAGTCCATCACCAGATCACTGCCACACCACCTTCACCGCTACGGCCATTCATTCACTGGCCATAGCAGTAAAGTATGGCAGTCACTACGTTTACATGGCCACAGGAAAGCACATTTTACCGATGCCCTTGAAACGCGTATCAAAAAACGGTACCTGTTTACAAGACGCAAGACCGCGATTAGGGCCATCCCGCTAAGGAATGCGATTCATGACAGGACTTTCAGAAACCCCTTCCTTCCAGCCCTCCCTTTGGCGAATAGTGGACACGTCCCTCGTCGCGTTACCTCTGCTTGTAGTAAACTCTGTCAGCTTAAACCCAAGTAACCAAACGTATTCAAGCCGCAGTGATCTTCCTATAGTTTGTTCCACATTATGTTTTCAGGAAACTGACTGTATGATGCCACGTTTTCTTCCACTGCGAGTGCAAAAAACACACCAATATCCCACTCGTAGACTCTAACAGTAACTGTGTAGAGTCTACAGGTGTGATATTCACACGTTTTTGCACTCATAGTGCAAGGAAATGTGGCGTCATATAGTCATTTTCCCGAAAACATAACGTGGAACAAACTACAGTTATGTACTCTTTCTTATCTTCAGTTTGTTGTGCAACCAGCAAAAATTACGTGAGCGTCATTACTGTGACCGCCATCTTTAACAGGCGTGCACCAACATCTCGGTGCGATTGAGAGTGTTTACACGAATAAAGACGATGCGCATCCCACTCCCAAACCACCTCCGTAAAGCGACTCCAGTTTTGTATTGCCAGATGGGAGAAAGTGCCGCGAACGGGTGTTTACAAGACCCACAGAGGCGACAAGGGCATGATGTGCTTCCCTCTGAAGCATTTTGAAGTGGTCATGCCAACGTAGTGAGTGATCTGGTGATCAACTGGTCACATCACTCGAATGTCATTTGGACTTAAATATCAGACTGCCTGAGAAGGGAATTGAGCTCACGACCGTTGAAACCAAATGCACGGGTAGTTGCGAGCACTGGGGCTTCAGAATCGATAGGTGTCTTGGTCCCAGCTGTACATCGCTGGATTATTACAGACCCGGGTTCGATCCTGGCGAAGGGAAATGTATGTGTACGAGTTTTTCTCCGATTGTTACCCGCCCGTTGCACGAGAGTTTACTCCGGGTGTTCTAGTTTCCTCCCTCCTGCGGCAAAAAACAATCGCAGCGATGGTGGTACCTTCCACTTAATATCTGTCGCTTGGGCTTTCAAAAAGCTCTAAGACACCTTCTATTTTCAATGCCCCGCTCAGGCAGTTTGGCATTTAAGTCCAAAAGGCGACGTACATAGGTTTGCACCCGAATTTATTTAACCCTTCTCAATCACTATTGGCATTCCTCCCTGGTTAAGTCATGTAAAGCTCTCACCAACAAAAACTAGCAAATTTTCGGTGGCTTCGTTTGACAGCCATCTTCTTTAGGCTCCGCGTTAGGAGAGGCACAAAACACACTAACGCTTTTCAGGTTTGGTGTTAAATTTTTGTTAAATTGGGTGAGCGTTATCTTTCTTTATAACATTATAAGCCGTATGTAAAGTTTGACATCGCCGGTTAGAAGACTACTTCGCCAACTACAAGGCTTTTCACTCTGAAATTAATTCTGATACAAAAATTCATTTTTCGACCAGACTTTGAACATCGACTCGGGATATGAGGTAAAGCGGAGTGTTAGCAAGCTTTGCGTAGGATAATTTCATCCAATTCTGGCCTTATACTCACTAGTACCGTTGAATTCTGGTTGGCCCTATCTAA
>JAHWFP010005367.1:20145-34554 GCA_023313725.1 Lithobius niger | reverse complement strand
TTTTTTTTTTAATGGCCTAAAGTGAATATTTTTTAATGAATAAATAAATAAATGCTTTTCCAGAAAACAATTTATGTCCAAATTTAACTTACCATGAAAATTTAATATTCTTTTTAAAGAAACACCACAGAGGAATTAAAACAGGGGAAGGGGCGGTCAATTTTTCTAACGATCTTATGTTTGTGAACTGGATTGAAAGCGGTGGCGCAAATTCAAATTGAGTGGGTCGAACTTACATTTAATATTTCTGTATAATAGTATGGTCAGAAAATACACTAGTACTGGATTTATAGCCACCAACTTTCTCTTTAACCATTATTGTACCATAAGGACCAAGCCTTATTTCTTCGTATTTTTAATTGCAAAGAGAAAAGTCAAGTGTGCCGTAAAAAAAAGGCTTATATGGAATTATCACTACTCGTTAAAAGGGACACAGACGGAATTTAAAATTTTTTATTTAAATAATCAAATGTACAATTGATAAAACTGCATCTGTTTAAGTACTGTTTTGCTTTACAAATTAAAAATATTCTTAAGCACAACAGCACTTAAAACAGCTGCAATTTTCTCAATTGAACATTTAATTATTTAAATTTAAAATCCTAAATTTTTATCCGTGTACCTTTTAACAAGCAAAGTGAAACTTGAATCGTATAATCCTTTTTCACGACGCACTTGGCGGTTTGTTTGTAATCCGTGTATCTTTTTAGTGGCCTACCAAAACCATTCCTCTTCACATTTCCTGTAAGTGCGGGTGAATAATTTTTGACTCACGAGCATTGTTAGCATTTCTTTATTCTTCAGTCTATGCCTTGCGGCTGACATTTACTGATTGGCATTGTGTCCCAATTACAATGTTTTATAAAACAATATAAAACAATAAAACCGATTGTTCAGGGTCCCGCTCCGGAATGGCTTTACCAATTCAAAATGTGGTCTCTTGAGGATGAAGGAGAACGAAATTTCTGGCTTAGATCATGTTACAGATTTTAGGTAGGTGTAGTAGTTTTTTCTGAAATGGTTGCAGTTCAAGACCAATAAGTGAACAATTGTCAAATTTACGTGTGGCTCCCTACTTTTGCACAGAATTGGATAATTTTTGGTATATAAACCTTCCATATCTATACACTATCAGGCCAAGTTTGGTCAAAAAATATTGAATGGTAAGTATAAGTATAAGTATAAAGTAAGTACAAGTATAAATAAGAATCCAAGCACGGCGAAAATCCAAAAGGACAGAAAAAAAAACCGTGGAAACCACAAACTATCCCGTGGTATTGCATAGGGACAGGCGACGTTTAAAGATTCTGAGGGAGGGCGCGCGACATAACGGCGATATAATTTTGTTTAGTTTTGCTGGAGTGAGGACTTCAATCATATTACTCGGCATGATAAAGACAACGACAAATTATTATCACTCTATTACCACCTAACACTAAGGGCGTAAATAAACTTAAAAGAAAGACAGATGTACTTTTTCTAACATGGTAAATAAAAATGTTCTACAGTATTACGATTAGGAATGGAGTTATGTCCGATTGATAATTATTGTTCTCTACATCAGCCTATTTAAAACACTAGATCAAAGATTTTTATTGGATTTATTGAAAAGTACATCCGAAGTTCTTAACCTTTCAGACGCGCCTACTTACATTCATTTCCGTAACACAGTAATAGTTCAAAGTCAAATTTTGTTATAAATACAAGCAAGTGTAAAGCTAGACATCAGCTCCTTCTGATGAGCCTGCATACACCCAATTCTGCTAACAATTTTGGCAAGAGTGGTTTAAAAGCGAAATTGGTGGCTATAAAACCTTCTTGACCAAACTGCAGAGACAAAAACAGACCTGAAATGTAACATCCTTTAAATAAGTTAAAGTGATTTTTTTTTAGCAGGAGAAGAGGTTGAGCAGAATATTAGCTTATTGGCATATTGGGTTATGAAAAGGGTTCTTCCCGCTACTCTGTTCCTGTTTAACACTTTGGGTCCTAAAGACACACTGGTACGTTTTCATTAATTGTTACCGAGTGCCTAAGGACGTACTGGTACGTCTCACACTTTTTATTTACTATACAAAACTGTGGAGGGCTGTACGTCTGCTGTGGCTTAGTCAGAGTCTTTGTTGGTAGGGATAGACCGATATTAATATCTGGTATTTACAGATATTATCAGTATTTTTTGTGTATCGGTATCTGTATCGGTGTGTATTTATACTATTTACCGATATTTTAGCCGATACTACCAACTTCCGTACGCGCTGGCTGCTCCACCTAGCTTGAGAGAAACCTTTCCTGCATAGCATCGCTTGTATCCCATGACGTCATCTGCATAGCGGCTTAGTGAATTTAACGCATGTGCATTACCAAATTCAGGGTGGATTCTTGGGATTAGGCCTATCTGTACGTTGGGTTTTTTTTTTTACAGTCGAAGGTACACCTGCGGATTTGACACCACTGATAAAAAAAAATAGAAATTTGTTTTTCTTGCACACCAGTTTCATAATGATGAAATATGAGTTTGACTTTCTGACCCATTGACTTTTATTTAAAATCAGTATCGGTGTATCTGTATCGGTGTATCGGTATCTGTATCGGTATCTGTATCGGATCGGCGTGTGGGGGAAAAATCGATATCTGATCGGATCGGTATTTTTCTGTATCGGTCGATCCAGTTCACTTTTCAACTGCTAGATGGCAGCACCATGCATTAGAATTTCTGTTTTTAGAGTTCTAGCTAGAACGGCTTTTTGAAGTGAATGCCAACATGGCGTTGTAGGACTAAACTGAAACTGGCGATTTTATTGAAAGTAACACGCCACAGAGAGGCTCGTATTCAGTGCCAGAAAGTTTTTACAGTGAACAAATATCATTGTGGCTAATTTGGAGTGTTTATTTCAGATTGAGCAGCTTTGTTTGTCACTTAGTATGCTTCTTCGTATTTTTGTCGAAGCACAAATATAATAACGTGGGCCACCTGGTTAAAGTTGAACTGGAAAGAGTATTGAGTACGCGATGGGAACTGAGCGAGCAGAATGCCGACGTGTAACGGCCCGAAAAATGTAGTAGGGCACGATTACCGGTGAGTTCGAAAACGGCACTTGTAAACAACGTTGAAGCAAATGTGATCAGGGGCTAAATCAACCTTAAAAGCCTGATGATGACAACAGTTAGTTGTTGAAAACTTGCTGGACATAGGAGTAAGTGTCTAATTTGTGGAAATGTGCCTGATTTTTTAGTGAATTGACTTTTTCGGAATTTCATTATGTTCCACAGTGCGAACTTCAACAAATATTTCGTTTTTTCCCCTATTTTTGTATGTAAATAATTTTTTTTTTAATTTTCACCTAACTTTCCAAAAAGTGTGCACTTTTATCTATTATCTCAAAAAAAATTGTGTTAATTGATGAAAAACTAACCGAGTTGCGATTTTTTTTGTTAAGACGCTAATATGGTCAGGACCGGCGGACATGCGCAAAACATTATGTCAGGCTCCAAAGTGTTAAGTTACGGTTAACATATGTAGACTTGTTTTTGTTGTTTTTTCCCTCTATAACTTATGTTGGAAATGTTTTTGATATCAGTACATCAGAGAGACCCGCCATTTTCCAACACGGTGTCCAGAGCACAACTTTTGCAGTTGTCGGTTTTGCGTAAATAGTACTAGGCACATGCAAAGGTTTCCTTCAAGCTATGGCCATTTTGTTCCTTAAAATAACTGGACTATTTTTAACCAAATGTTTGCAGAATGAGCAAAACCATGCCTATTTTATTAAAATATATCATAATTACATACGCATGCTCTCAGCTGTTCACCGTAATCATTAAAATAGGTACCAAATATCAGATCTATACGATGACTGTTTTAGCATACAGTTTTGCAGTTACTGTTCCCGACTTCTTTGGTATCCATATATTGTAACATAATAACTGTCTGATGTTAAAAAAATTTTATTGCCATTCTTTTCATTTCTACTTCGTTATTTTGTTGAACAATACTTTGACAGTTTTATTTTGTAAAGTTTGCTGCTTCTTGTTTTCCTTTTTCAAACCTATATATTTCAATAGCTTATCTAATACAGCTTTCTACTCAAGCAATACATAATTTTAATACTTGTGAATACTGTCAATATTAATTGGTTTACTCTAAAAAGTTTCAAACACGGTTTCTCTACCATTAATTTCTAGTTGGGAGAACAGTACGCTTAAAAGTCAAACACAAATGATAAAGTGAGAGTACTGTGAAACTTCTGGTCAAAATTTCATGCTTTACTCACAACATGCAGGCTGTGATTAACTTCCTGCATTTCTGGCATGGCACAAGTGGAATATTGATGAGTGGAATCAGAAACTTCAGTTCCAACTAGTGCTCTTGGCAAACACAATGTCTAACTTACTATGACGTACATATTTCAGGATCAGAAACGTACCAATCCTTCTGCCGAAGTTGATGATTCAGGAAACTGTAAACCGAAGTAATCTTTCTCTATCAGCTCCAAATGTTGGAACACCAAGTCCAGGAGAATCTGACCTTTAGCACGTTTCTGTAAGACAAACAACAGTAATAAATTACTTATTTCATACCAACTGCATTGCTTTTATTCAACAATATAAAATCAGGGCAAAACCATCTTTTGGGGATTCAGATAGATTTGACAAAATGTTTTTCGAAGTCATTCAGTTACTTTCACAACCACGCAAGATATGACTAAAACTAAGAATCAGTTTAGTGCACTTCGCTTTCCGGCTGTAAAACTGAGCTTTTGTTAGTTTTAGCATAAAATAAAGTACAGGTTCCCTTCTGTGATGTTCATTACAATATCAACAAATTTTTAATTCAGTGTTTATCCTTCAAGCTGTTATTCTAGGCTTGTTAAAAATCAAGTGCGACTGAAATGCAATACTGCATCTGGCGGACCAGTTATTTACTGTTGCTCACTTATACTTCCCTGCAGAGCTGAAACCATCATGTTCTTAAAGCTTAGCCCAAGTGTTTCTCGAAGCGCTTGCGAGCAGAGGCAGAAAAGAAAACAGCGTTGATGTGTCCATGATCATGCGATAAAAGGAGAGAATGGCTAACCAACTTGACCTATTTACATATCCCTCTGTTGAATAACCAGTTTGGTAACAGTGGGAGGGTAAAAAAAAAGACAGGCTTTACGCGTGGCTCACACTGCTAACTTGAGCCTAGTTCCACCATCTATTTTTTTAATTTGATTTCTTGTCGCAAGATACGGCTGATGGAAATTCAATAGTTTTAGGAAATTACAGAAATATACATAAATAATGAAGAAGCAGAATAAAAATGCTTTTACATCTCATCTATGTACACGATGAGGAAAAGAAAATTAGTTTCTCCTATATTGCTTAGTGCTTACCCATAATCCACTACGGATTATGTTAGGCCAGACAAATACCTAGGGCATGGCGATGCGTTTGATTCCAACGTTTGATCTGTTGCCCGAAAAAATGTCGAGATAAAAAATGTCGAGATAAAGATATAAAACAATGACCCTCCACTTTTTTGTGCGTGCCTGATGAAGACAGACGGCCCTTGCAGTCTGTCGAAAATTGGCTAGATACTGGTTGTATCTTAATTTTGAAATTGTGAGTTGTTGTTGTTGGATTTCTTGTCTAATGAACTTTCAAAGTAAGAATAATTTTGGAATTCCTATCTTGCTTGTTTTAAAAGGTATTTAACTAAATAGCATATAACCTAGAAAAAGTTCCTAACGAATCTATTCAATTAAGTCCGCTTAACTGCAGTTCTTGATGAAAGTAAAAAAAGAAAAAATTCCCCCTTCACCCCCCAAAAAAAATCCATCCAAAATACTGATATGCCTTACAATCGAGGACCTATTAGTGGAAGTCTTCATTCTTGTGATGTAACTTTAAGCCTAACTCTCTAATAAGTTATTTTGAAATAAAAAGATGAAAATTTGTATACAAATATTTTCGAATTAAATGTCAATACTTAACTGAGCAGGGCATTGGATACTCGACCTTCGAGACCAAATGCCATAACCCTAATGCTCAGCCATACTGCTGGCTCAAGTCCAAGTTCAGGCAGACTGACACTGAAGTCTAAAATGCAACAGAAATGGTTTGCATGCGTGTTTACTTATCAGTGACCGAGCCCATTTGCCTTTCCATCCTGTAACCTTATTTTTAGTTCTGCAAATATATATCCTTTCTAATAATTGCCAAAGTTCTAGGTAAAGTGTACTGCTTCTTACACAAAATCCAGGTTATTTTTTTAAATTTCACTTCAAAACCTGTCCAAGTCTTAGACTCGAGTTTTTAGAATAAACAATTTGCTTTGTTTCTTTTCTCAATAAGGAGGTGTGAAGACAGAAGAACCATTTTTTTGTTCCTTGTATAGGTAAGCCCACATTAAAGCAACAAGTCGGTTTTTTCTGGAACCTACCTCAATCTCAAAAGTATGTTGCACATCATCAAGAAATAAAACAGTGCACCGGGTAGTCTTAACACGTTTTTCTCGGGCAAGTTCTGTTGCTCGCACATTGTAAGTGCCACTTGATCCACCAAAACCTCTCCTTGACATGCTAGGTAGCAGTCTAAAAAAAAAAAGCCAACACTTCCATGAACTCTCTACAAAAGCATTACCAAAATGAGAAAAAAGAACCAGCAACTTTTAACAACCATTAAACAATTTTTTTTTCCAATGTCGCACATTGCGTCGCAATTGCCATTTCTCTTAAGCTAGATTGTTGATGATTAAGTTTAAGAAATATTTAACAGAAATGACAATAGTGATAGCCTAGTCTATGTGGCATTAATTTTGTAAAAAAAAATAAAGCCTGAAACTTGTGAAAAACTGCAAAAATCATGGTGGACCAAAAATTAGATGGGCCTAGAATTACAAGCGTGAAGAAATCATTATTCATCATAAATAACATTTATCATAAATTAATAATAAAGCTACAACAATAAGTGGCAAAAAGGGCATTAGGCTTATGATGATGGTACAGAAATTAGATGGGTCTAGAATTACAAGCATGAAAAAACAGAATTATAACAATTAACTTAATAGTAAAGCTACAACAAGCCTAGCACAACGAAAGAAAGTCAACTCTTTAATTGAATAATGTGTGCACTTGGCAGCAGAGACGTTTCTGTCATAAAATACAGCCAATGAAGAGTCTCTTAATTTATTAATTTATTGTAGAGCCAATCTACTCAAATGAGAGCCAATTAATCTTGTATTAAAATTCATAAGTACGGTAGCGGTAAAGGTTAATATTACATTTTGTAATAAACTAGTAATTATTTCACGCTGTTCGTTAACTGTTAGTAAGGTACGTTTTTATTAACAGTCTTGAAAAACCAGTAACGAGCGACAATAGTGATTGCTCTAAGTCATTATACGTTCATACAGTATTTTCATTGGGATTAGTTAACCAAAGGTGCAGAATATGCCCAAACACCCAAACGAGGTTTGCGAGAAATTTCGGAGAACTATGGAAATTAGCTGAAAAAACTAAATCTTACCAGGCACACCTGGTTGAAGATTGTTTTTATTGCCTAATGAAAGTATACATTACCTGTTATTTATTTAGTAGTTTCCTTCCCTTGTTTGCCTAATCCATAGCGATGAAAAGTTGGCTTTCCTGCCGGTCTCGCAGTATTCCTTCAATGCACATGCATCAGCATCAGCCGCAGTATATAAGTGCTTGGGCCCACACATTAGTCCTCTTTATTCCTCTCGACAACCTTGGTTATGAATGGGGGAGCCGGGCGGGTGAAGGTAATGTTTATTTTCATTAGGCAATAAAAACAATCTTCAACCAGGTGCCCCAAGTAAGATTTAGTTCATATGCCATGAAAATATACATTTCTTGTTATTTACTTAGCAGACCTCGTCAATAAGGTGGAGGGACCAAGGTTGACGAGCGCACGCGCTGCGAGCCGGCGACCCCTGGATGGTATACAGTAAACCAACCGACCTTGCATTTACCGGAAGCATGACAGCATTCGGATCGAGGTACCGCAGGTATCAACGAAGCGGGTGGCGACCGTGACCGAAGAACCACGATAAGGACGAACTTGCAAGTTCGGTCGCAGCCTGGATCTGAGGAAATGGGTTTAGTACATAAATAGGAATGTCAAAAACGCATTACCTAAAGGTGTTGATGAAGTCTAGGAAGGTTCCAAGATGAGGGGTGTGACAGTTATATCTAGGAGTGTCTGTGACAATTCTGTCGTAAGGAACTGTAGACCGGGAGAACAAGAAGACAGATCTAGGGGATCTGGGACAATTATTTTAAAACTACAATATTCTTCCATCATCGCACAATTTCATACATAAGACACTCACAGAGTCTCGCTAATTTTCGACAGCAATGCTACTGTCATCATCAGGCACTTCAAAGGAAAATTAGGATCCTGGTCACATTCTTGCTGTTTGCCAGAATTTGAATTTGGCAGAACACGTAGCCTCCTGTATTTACAAGGTAGTGGGCCATTCATGCTGTCTTTAGAAGGTAGTGGGCCCTTCATGCTGCTACTAGCTCTCCAACACCGCACTAACTGCTCACTCATGTCCCTCCCCACAAGGTGTCTCACATTTGGGTAAGAAGGGCCCTGAATATTCATAAGTTGGAATTTTTATAATTATAGTTGCAAATTTTTTATAGTACTGGTAATGATATTTTTAGTGGGACAATCATGCTGTAGGGAACTGCAGACCAGGAGAACAGGAAGACATGGATAAGATAACGCAGCTAAAGAACAGGATGAGTCACTAGCGGGACCGTTAGTTTGACAACTTGCCGGTAGGACCGTGGACCAGTTGGTAATGACAAAGACAGACAGAATTCCCGTTTTCCTTTTTTTTTTTTTTTTAAACATAAGGTTCATAAATAATAGATAATACATAGTGTGTAAGCGGGATGAGTTCGCAGAGGAATCCGAACTGCAGCATGTTCAGGGCATAGAGTTTTCACCTTTCCTTTCTCTTGTCCTGTCTGATTTTTTTTTTTTTTGTCTTGATTGAGAGAACACCTCAGAAGGTGTAAAAAAGACGATGGTCCGAAAGGAAGTGAACGTGTGATGAAGACTTCTTAGGTTGGGAACATGGTGAGGGACGGGAGTGCCTCAAAGTTAAACAAAAAGAATTCTGAAGAAGACTTAGGGCAACGCACGGAAGCTGAGAGCCATGCCGGTTGCACTGCGCTTACAGTTGGTCCAAGGCAGAAGAGTTGAAGAAGGGGTTGCACAAGGGATTAAGCCCGGGAACACGGGAACGAAAACGGTGGCAGTGTCAAACTGCCCCACGATGTATCTGGAGATGTGGGGACGGTCTAGTGATGTTGAAGCCGTTGTCCAAGCGATGAGAAGATCAGCAGTGCCAGGCAGAAAGGTTGGGGATACAACCTGGGAACCGGTTGAAAAGTCTGAAGGGCAATCCGTAGGAGGGGGACCCGAAGGTGAAAGAGGGGGGCCGACAGTGGTAACGGGAATGGGCGATTTAGGAGACGCATCTGGAGGGACCGCCGTGTCACGGGATAATTGTGCGGAAAGGACGGGACCAGCCTTGCATGTTTGGCTGCCGGAGGAAGTTGTCCGAGGTGATCGACGCAAGGGTACAGGAGTTCGAGTTGGACGACGAGATTTTGATAAGGCTGCATGATAGGCGCGCCAGGAGCGACGGGACAGGGGACACTGGGGACGACAAAGAAACAGTGGTGGAGCCAACGGCACTGCTCATAGGCGGGTTCTTGACTAGTCCTTGCTGGCGACTGATTTCCGCCGCAAAGGTAGTATTCGCTGTTCTTAGGAACCGAATGGTGGTTTCTTGTTCGCGCAGTGTTGCGCGTAACGCAGGCAGGTCTGCTGACTCAGCACGTAGAGTCAAAAGTTCATGGCGATCGGCATGGCATTGCGCGATGTCTATTGCGAACTTGCGAGCTGTTGCGAGTAAAGAAGCCAGGTTAAAAACTGGGAAAGGGCCTCGGCAGAAAGAGGAACATTCTGTAGAAGCACTTGCCGGATTTCGGCGGATGATGGAAAGGGATAGCCGAAGGTAACAGGCAAATTGGTGGCACCACTGGGTAATGTAGTTCTTGGCGGAACGTGTGTGGAGTGAGGTTTAAATTCGGAAGAAGACCATAGACCATGATGGCGGAGGATAGGCCAAAGCAGTTTGGGGGCAGAGGGACCGTAGAATGCGAAGATGGTGGGTCCGACGTACGAGGTGGCAAACCTGTAGGTAAAACGGAGGTTGGTGTCATGATGGAATGTAGAGGAACCAAAGAAAGTTCATTGGGAAGTTGTGCAACAGGAGACCGAGAACCGGCAACGGTCCAAATGGTGGGGACCGTGAGGACTATTGAAAAAGCTAAAGGAACCGTGGATTGTGTAACTGACGTGGGAAGAGCCCTGTCGGTCTGAACAGGAATAACGGCTGGTAAACCTGGCTTAGTCTTGGGACGAGAAGCACTTTTTGTTGTAAGCCTCGAAGTATATTAGTTCTAGAGTTTAGACGAGGGAGAATGAGACGGAGACGCAATTGTGGAAGTTTCGAAGGCAGGTAAGGAGACCATCTTCTTACGTAAAGGGTTAACTGGCTTCGATGAAGAACCTGAAGAGGAACGTAAAGATGGGTTGGCCTAACGTAGACGGGCTTGTTTGCGAAGTTCAGAATGGCGTTGCGAATGTTGATGTCGACGGAGTATCTTTAGCCATATTTTCTTGTAAATTTTGACGCACACACTGCACTTAATCGTGAACCAATTATATTTACGACGGTATTTGCAGCATGGATGAGGGCCAAATGCTGTATTGATCCGGAAAAATCTAAACAACCGCATCGTTCTGGGACGGGATAGACTGTAGAAGCTGGTGGGACAGTAGGGTAAGTTAAATCTGGATGCGGTGGGGCTGTAGCAGTATTAACGCTGGTTGAAGAGAGAGAAATGCCGGATGAAGACATGGAAGCCACGATGGCCCGGAGCGAAACCAGACGAACTTCAGATGGCACGAAAACCGTTGGAAGAAGGGCACGTAGAACTCGTGACTGGCGTCAGATGGAAAGGAGGGGAAATCCTCGAACGGGAAGACACTGGATGGAGGAGGACCGTGAGACGGAGGGTAGCGAACACGCGGCAGGTTGGTACCGTTGACCGAATTCACAGTATAGGGCTTGATTATGGAAAGGAATTGCTGTGTGAAGAAGAAAATCTACGTGGGATCCGTACTTGTCATGCTATAAAGGGAGACCATGGGACAGGTGTGTTAATCTCTTATAATGACATGTTGCCCATGTTCCCTTTTCTTCACATCTGTTTAACCCCCCCCCCCCCCTCGCCTTCTTTTCTCTTCTCTTCAATTTGTTCATTCATTTTCCTTCTTTTCTTTATTTATTTCTCTCTTTTTTTTTTTGTAGTAAAAGGCAAGTGACAACTTTAATACAATCTAGAGTGTAACAGGAACCTGGACACCGCTGCTTGTGGTGTGTGATAGTTTGTTGTAATTCTTTAGGAGATACTGGGATCCGAAGAGACTGCATTGACCTGGATGTAATCAACGAGATCGTCAATAGATCGATGAAAGTCCTTAGGCGGAGTTAAAGTGTCTGTGCAAGAGGGAGCAGTTGAAGAGCGAGGAGGGACCGATGATGCTAGTGCCAAATGGGACAAAGCAAGTAACCGAGAAATTCCAGGGAACGGAAACTTCGTTAAAAAAGTGGACTGATGATTGGGGAGAGAGCGATAAAAAGTCTGGAGAATACAGTCTTGTACAGCGGCAAGCGGCGACTACTGTGGTTTCCAAAAGACATTAGAAAGAAGTTACACTTTACCACAATACCATGGATAACAAAAGTCCACTTGAATTTCCGGTCAATAAAATGTCAACCATCCTCAAAGCTGAACGTTTTATTCGTCAAAAATTTAAAAATTCTACCAGAAAACTTACCTAGTTTTTGTAGGAGAATTGGAATTCTCTGAGTATCCGACCGTGCGGTTCTACCGTTGGGGTTAACGTCATTTACCGCCGACCCCTGAAAAAAATTTTAACCAATCCCAGCACCTCTTCTCACCTTCTCCTCGTCACTTCCGGTCCGTCTCCCATCACTTCCGGTCCGTCTCCTATCACTTCCGCTCTCCCCGTTTTACCACTTTTGACAAAGGCCCACATCTTGCGCAAGGGAGGTGGGCGGGCTCCCACGGTAGAACCGCACGGTCGGATACTCAGAGAATTCCAATTCTCCTACAAAAACTAGGTAAGTTTTCTGGTAGAATTTTTAAATTCTCCAGCGTATCCTCCCTAACGGTTGTACCGTTGGGTAGACTGGTGGTAAGCAAGTGTGCCAACCCCGACCCACCCGAAGGTGGTACCACAAGAAACCTACTGCGGCAGCAAACCCTGGCCAACTTCTTCCTACGACCAGAGGTACACCTGCCCGAAACACAGCCATCAGCATCCAGGCAACTCAACACACCACCACGGGGCTCGAAACGAGCGGCAGGTCTAACGCAGTTTAGCGACGCACCGCATTAAATGAGACCACCTAACCTTGCAGTCCAGATCGTGTCGGCTGACACGGACCTGCAAATCCCTTTCTACCTTACCGGCAGGCCAAGCGTCGATCTCGGTGTAGACACAGGTCAACCTAGTTGTACCGTGCCTTGGATGTCCTGCGAAACCACCAAACCTGGCTACCAGGAAACCAATCTGGACCCTGCCAATTCGCCGCACAGGGTAAGAGCATGCCCTGAAGGGTACCAAGGAGTCCCTGGCGTATCACTACAAACCGCCAATCAACTGTCCATTTCCTGACCCACGTTCTCCCGAAGATCCCGGTCATTGCCCCGCCAATAACATTTGTAACACAAACCAGATCCACCTGGCCAACTACCCTGGCGACCAGCCACTCGCAGCCGAGTGCAGCCAAGGCCCTGCCGAAGGCACGACCAGTCAGATCCATCCAACCATACAGGCCGGACTCGCTCCCAGGCCAGACCCAACTGAAAGACCAGCCCCACGGCAATTACATGTCCCAGGGGCCCCCCTGACCAACTTCACTCCGCACGGCCAGCACTCGCACCAACGGCTACAGAGCCCTCTCACAGTCAACTCAACGCGTGCCAAAGGCTACCCAGCCATCGCGCACACCGACAAGCCGCGCGGGTCATTCCATACTTGTGTACAACGCCGCATAGGCCCTTCTCCAACAGCACCCTCAAAGCATGACTGGCCAAGGTCACATCAGTGCCCGACAAGTTAAAGATGCCTACCAGACCGAACAGATCAAAATACTCCGAGGCCTCGCTAGGCCCAACCTGCACAGAACCTCTTAGGTCCAACCGACAGTTCCAGGCAGGCCTCCCAGGCCCAACCTTCTCCCAGTCTGTAAAAATCGCACCTCGCAGCAAGCCTTCCAGGCCCAAAAACCGAGTCTCGAGGTAGGTCCTACCGGCTAAAAAACACCACGGCTCAAAGCAGCCCCTGCCACAAATCCACCTCACAGTAAGTCTCACACTAGGCCTCCATTCCACAGCCCTGTCACCCGTGCCAAAGGCACCGCCCTGCCACATAGGCCAAACTTGTATGCCAAGGATACACAGGCCAACCTGCATGCCCTGGCCTCATCTGCCAATTCCTACTTCAAGGTTCCACCTGTCCACTCAAACCGCAAGTCTGCACAGGTCAACTCACCGCAAGTCCCGCCAGGCCAACTGTCCTGTCAGAATCTAACCAGCCAACTTCTCACCTCCAGGACGCACCGGCCAAAAACACCTCTAAGGCCTCACCAGTAATAAACGTATATATGCAATACTTAGAATAGGTTAATCAACCGACCACAATCTTAAAGCTGCCCAACAGCACCGGCATACTGCTCTCCTTGATCTAAACTGGCCCTCCTGGCTTCGACAAATTCCATACCCATCGCCTTTTCGTTCATTACGAAAACTCCGCTGGCCAAATTATCTCAAGGCCCATCCGGCAACATATCGTACGGCGCCATGGCCTGTACCCTGTATGGTTCTATGGCCAACATCCCGAGTGTCTCAGGCCAACAAATTCTCGCAAGTCTCAATGCCCCAAATTTTCACCGAGCCCTAAGGCCGATAAGTCTTAAGGTCAACCATTCGAGGCCCCACGGCCAAACATTCGAGGCTCCATGGCCAACCATTCGAGGCTCCACGGCCAACCATTCGAGGCCCCATGGCCAACCATTCGAGGCCCCATGGCCAACCATTCGAGGCCCCATGGCCAACCATTCGAGGCCCAACAGCCCAAGCTTCTCATGGCTCTAAGGTCTCAATTTCTTACGACCCTATGGCCGAAATTTCTCATGGTTCTATGGCCGAATTTCCTCACGAACTTCCTCACGGCCCTCTGGCCGAACTTACTCACGGCCCTATGGCCGAACTTACTCACGGCCCT
>JAHWFP010005367.1:9095-20135 GCA_023313725.1 Lithobius niger | reverse complement strand
CACGGCTCTATGGCCGAAATTCCTCACGGCTCTATGGCCGAAATTCCCCAGGCTCTATGGCCGAAATACTAAATGCTCTATGGCCTAAATTTCTTAAGGCTCTACGACCTAATCTCCGAAGACTATGACCCTGAACCTTTCCCAGCCTGTATGGCCAGGCACTCTCAAGGCTCAACCAACCTTAGCATCAAGGTCCTCATCCGAGCCCCTTTACACACCAGGAACCACCGTACCTGTACCTCAACCCAAACCGGCTATGTGCTTGACTACAGGACCTCTCAGAGCGTCCCCACCAAAACATCAAAGATGCCCTTTATCGGAAACCAACCGTTTCCTGATAGATGCACTGCTATAACCGAAAGACCATCAGTGTGCTTCAAACAAGCTTCTCAGCTACAATGCCCATCGTCACTTAATGCTCCCCGGGCAATTACACCCCATCCAGCGCAAAAAAAATAATTTAAAAAAATCTTTAAACAAACTAGCCTAATTCAAACAAGAAAAAACGTTGACACGATCACCAATCCATCACACAGTTCCAATGCAAAATCGCCGCAGGCCCAACACATCGGCGTAAGCCAAGAAATAAAAACCGTAACCGGCCCCTAAATTTCCAAAAATGTTACTTCTGCGTACAGACGCAACTTTCCAACAAGTAACCACACTGAACGACGTTCCACGACACAACAAGCAGTCTTCTGCTAGCCCTCGACAAAAATATTAAATTTCCATCTTCCATAATTAAATCCACGTCGAGTTCGGTCGCCGTCGCATTACCAAAACCTGCATAGGCCAGCCGTAACCACTAACGTCCGTCCATTTTTAGCACCGGCCGCCAAAATAAATTTAAAACCGAACTAAAGGTCAGCAAAAGTCAAAACTGACAACCGTCAGCAAACTACCTGAACCTCAGCTCCAAAAGAAACACCCAACGCACACCTTGCTAATTCCAAACGGCCTGAAAACCAACACAAATGCGGGCGCGCCGATACTCCGGCCATAAGCTTAATTCCACGGCCCGAAGGCCGCTCAGCCGTAAGCCTAATCCGCGGGCCCGTAGCCCATTCGGCCCAAAAAACACTTCACGGGCAAAACGCCCCCTTTTTTACTAAACACATCGTACAGACAAAGCAAACAACTTTTAGTCACACCCACGTTTCGAGACCACGAACCAAACGTTCGTCTAGCCACATTTACGTGGCTTAGGCCTAACCAAAACGCCGTCGGCAAACCCGATGCGCCTGCAACAAACAAACAAAAAGTCATACTCACCTGGTCAATCCTTCTCGTAAACAACGTAGACACCTCGTAGTTCCACCAAATAACGAACGCGCGATAACTTATTATCACAAACTTCCTCCAAAAACCGTTGCAAAAAGAAAAAACACTAACTAAATAGCACAGACAACATCAAGGGTCGGCGCCGACGTCAAAAGTGGTGAAACGGGGAGAGCGGAAGTGATAGGAGACGGACCGGAAGTGATGGGAGACGGACCGGAAGTGACGAGGAGAAGGTGAGAAGAGGTGCTGGGATTGGTTAAAATTTTTTTCAGGGGTCGGCGGTAAATGACGTTAACCCCAACGGTACAACCGTTAGGGAGGATACGCTGGAGAATTCAAGAGGACAGTCCTGTAGTACTGGCGTAGGGAGCCGGAGTAGGGGATGACGACAGCGGACAGCCTAATGGCCCCAATGTTAGATGAGCGCAGAGATGGCACGGAGAGAGAGTAGCGGGGACCGAGGATGACGGTGGAGACCAGGGCATAGCTGAACTGCACGAGGGTTGCAGACTGGCGGGACCGGGGAAAACAGCATTCCAAGGGTGAAACTTGGGGATCACATGAGACCAAGGAAGGCGGCGGAGCACGGGCGACCACTGACAGAAAGGTTGGAAGGGTAGTAGATGACGACAGCTGGATAGAAGAGGCTAGCGTTCAGACGGGGAACCGGAGATCGGCGTCTGGCAAACCGAAAGATAGAACCTCGAAGACTTCATAGAGCGACTGGGAGACGGCAGACGGGAGGTGGCTGGCGCGGTCCGGTAAACTGAAGTGGCTTGGAGGAACCGGACCGACCAAAACAACGTGGCGGACCTGCTTGAGATATACATAGGGGGCGTCGGGCTTTATTCCCGGCAACCGAGGACTGCAAGGACAACGAAATTATGCAACCCAAAGTGTGAAGAGGACACTTACCGAATATACAAAGTAGCAGAACCCCGTGGGGACCGTGAAAGAGGAGCACCGCTATCGGTCGCATGGGCCGAAGGGTGCGACGAATCCATGGTGAGAAAGCCGAAGAGATCTCCGAAGAGACCGAAGGCCGAAGACAGAGGGAGAGCCAAGGAGGACGACCACACGATGTGACGCCCTAGGACGAAAGATGGCTAATGCGTGGGCCCAAGTGCTTACATACCTTGGCTTATGCTGATGCATGTGCAATGAAGGAATGCTGCGAGCCGGGCAGAAAAGCCAACTTTTCATCGCTAGTGATTGAGCAAGCAAGGGAAGAAACTGCTAAGTAAATAACAGGTAAAGTATATTTTCACGGCATAAAAAGACTAAAATACCAGGGCCTGCACCTGGTTGATTTTAGTTTTTATTGCCTAATTGAAAATATACATTACCTTTTTTACAGCAGTTTCCCCCCTTTTGAGCTTATTTCCCTACAAGTTTGAAGGTTGGATTCCATGCTGGGCTCGTAATAGTTCTGCGCATGCGCAAGCTTGGTCAGTCTATATAAGCAGACCGCGCAAGCCGAACCCCGTCATTTCTCCAAATTCCAGAACCTAGTTCATGGCGTGGAGGCTGGGCGGAATGAAAGGTAATGTATATTTTCAGTTAGGCAATAAAAACTAAAATCAACCAGGTGCAGGCCCTGGTATTTTAGACTTTTTATAGCCGATGAAATTACCTTTTTTATAGCACACTTTGTCACCAAGGAGGAGGTACTAGGTCGGAGGGTCCCGCCTTACGAGCCAGCACCCCCAAGGAACCAGTCCTGGATAAGACAACCTTAGAGCCAAAACCATACCCACAGCGGAACATGACAGCCAGATTTTTTTTAGAGGCATAGGGTCGAATGTATCGCATGAGTGGGAGGTTAAGGGTGCGAACTGTAATGATCGTTCTTCAGCTTGGATAATAGATAACAGTTCTGCAGTAAGGGGTCTTACACCGTGGGGGGGGGGGCCAGCAAGGTAAACAAGTAGTATTACACAAAACCTGCCTACCTCGTTGGGATGGAGAGCCGAGGAACCTTGAGGAGTGACGCTGTAACGGGAACTGGTAGCCAGGTATAGATGGCAACGGATGGTGGCCAGATGAGCTGTCTCTCTCTCTCTCTCTTTTTTTTTTGTACATGATGTGTGATGACAGAAAGAAAGATGGTCGGGAAGATATGTGTGGTAACGGTAACGTGGAGAAAAATTGGCGAAGCACGTAGTCCGCAGGTCGCTTGAGTAATGAAGAGGCCAGAGGAATAGACGCTTCGCGAGTCCGAAAGGAAGCAGGTAGTAAAGGTTAAGCAAATTATTGTAGGATTCGGAAACCGAAAGCCGCTCCCCTGTCTTGTGATCGGCATGGGGAACAGGGAGGATCACGGGAAGGTAGTGCAGAGTGGGGATTGATGCCATGAAATAATGGAACAAAGCTAGGTGCGTCGTCATATTGCCATACCGAGCAGCTGGAAATGGCTGGTGTATGTTTCGATGAAGCATCAGTCCAAGCAAGCAATCGTGCTTTGGAGGTAAATAGCGGTGGGTCGGAAGTTGGAGAGTGATGTAACGACGCAGTTGCAGAAGGATCTAGGAATGGTGAGGGCAACCGAAGGGGATAGTTCCTGTGAAGAGGAGGAGGGACCCGTTGGTGATCAAAATTGTGCGGTTGAAGGGGCATTTAGCAACCGACGGATGCATGAACGTGCACAATAGCAAGCCCTCCATGGAGGGGATGTTGGGATTGGTGACACCCATCGATGATTGTTCTTAAGCAAAGTATAATTGACACGAAGTCTGTGGTGTTTTCTTCGCACTACCTCGAGTTCGTTGTTTGTTGTGGTTGACGCAAATCAGGCAATCGTTGTCGAGTGGGTTGGGGATCGGTGGCGTAACCAAGGGAATCGCAATGTTCGTGGTTCGGGAGGAGACGGGTTTTTTTTTTGAGGACATTGTTCTGCTCGGTTCGTGTAAAAAGTAATCGGGAACGATTCCCTTGACAGTTTGAGTAACGCAGGGAGATGGATCACAGAGAGATCGAGATCCCCACAAAATGGGGGATCGTGACTCATGAAAATAGGATCTGGAAAGTAACAGGAATCGTGAATGGTCTCCTCTTGAGGCGGAAGCTCCTGTAAGGGAGCAGCAATCTTGTCAAAGATGAAGTGGAGGTGTTTAGGAGAATCAGGTGCCGGTGAAGTGCCTGCATCAGTGGATCGTTGTTGTTATGTCGGAATGCTAGAGAACCAAGCCGATGTGTAACCGGTAATCGGGGGTGCCTTCCGTATGCAGGTATGAAGTGAAGAGTCCATAAAGCTATGAAATTGTAAACTAGTGAGTGGACCGCTAACTGAGGAGGGGCGGATCGGATGCCCAAAGAAGAGCGAGAAGACAAGCCCAAAGGAGAAACCTGTGTGAGATGGGTAGTTTAGCAGCCATCTTGCGAGTCATAATCTGAAGTTTGAGTCTTGTATAATGTTGGTTTTGAGCAAACAAGTTCCTTACTAAGGGAACGTAGGTCCCCGGAGGGACCCGTCTGACTGGTGGGAACCGGCGAAGAAGTTACAGTGTCACACTTTCTTCTTTTTTTTTCTTTTTTTATAAAGGGGACCGCTAGCACAAGGTGGAGCAGAACGAATGTTATGAGATGATCGTGAAGACAGGCCGGATGGCACGAGTCGAGTAGAAGATGCCTTCTTAGCAGCAGCTCTGCGAGTCTTGACTTGTAATTTGAGTCTGGCAGAAGCTTCCTTTGCATGGGCGAGTTCCTCGCTGAGAGATCTTAAGTCACGTTTCGGCGCAGGTTGGCTACTGGGAACCGGAGAAAAGGTAACCGTGTCATGCGGTAGAAGGGGAACCATGGGTTCGGAGAGAAAGGGATTCACCAGTGGCAACTGGGAATCGACGGGTTTAGGAATCGTCGCGAGTTCTAAAACTTCAATAGCTTCGGAAACCGGTTGCGTCAGGGGAACCGGGGACGAGGATCGCGGAGGGCGGATTGAAGACCCGTCTTTGGGAGTGCTCTTTGGCCTAGGCATGACTAGGCAATCGGAGGGTAATCGGGAACCGTAGAGATAACCGGCAATCGGAGGGTAATCGGGAACCGTAGAGGCAACCGGCAATAGGAGGGTAATCGGGAACTGTAGAGGTACGTAACTGGCAATCTGAGGGTAATCGGGAACCGGGTTCTTCACTTCGAAGCTAGTATAAACAGCGTGCGTCGTAGAAAAGAAAGGGTCGTGACGTAGAACTCAAGATACGTGCTTGAGGCTCTGTTTGAAAGAATAAGTATACCATTGCGGGCGTAATCACAAGGTGGGCTGCGAAGAGTGGGGGTGGGACCGCTGCCTAGTCGGGAGGCTCGTGATCCGCTGGGAGTTTGAAGATTTGAACAGAGTCAGAAGCCAGGTGTGTCAGGGGACGCGGAAGGGGCGAATCATGGGAGGTGGAACGGAGACCCATCTTCGGGAGTGACTGTTGCATTAGGTATGTAAAGGCAACCGGAAAGGTAATCGGGAACCATAGAGGCAACAGGGAACCGAGTGATGATGTGACGTGCGTGTCATGGACAAGAAGCCAGAATGAAGTTGAAGGGTCCAGACTAGGATGGTAACCAGGAATCGAACGGTTAGGAGTAGGGTCATTGGACAGGGGAATAGCTGGAGGTTGCGCAGAAACGTGCGCAGAGGGTTGCAGGTCGGAGAAGAGTTGTCGGTTGCGTCCAAAGCAAAGGTGTATCATGAGACAACGACTAACAGGAACCGAAGTATCGATGACAAGGAGAGGACGGCAGGCGGATCGTAGTTCGAAACAGGGCCCCGACTGGGTGCATGGGCCCAGTCCAAGCTGTGAGGATCGTGACAGGAAAACGGAATCGGACCGAGCATAGTTCCTACAAAAGTGTAGCAGAATGATAGTAAATTGCGGTGTGGAAGGAGCCTGAATCGTGCAAGTGCCGTGTTTCACGGAGGCTGTGCAGACACATGCGCAGGGGGTAGCGATAGTCGATTGACCATGATGCACGCATTGTGGAAGAGGTCAGGATGAAGGTTCGTGTTAGGAACCGATGTACCAATAGAATCCCTCATTTTCAGCTGGCAATAGCTACACGGGAAGAATCTTGGTAGAAGCGGCAAAGGGACACAGGATCGAGCCTCCAACCGAACCAGGTCCAGATAAAAGGCTCGACGTGTAAGTTGCGGAGGTAGATATCC
Source organism: Lithobius niger (assembly GCA_023313725.1). Lineage (NCBI taxonomy): Eukaryota > Metazoa > Arthropoda > Chilopoda > Lithobiomorpha > Lithobiidae > Lithobius > Lithobius niger. The sequence continues at coordinate 13,705 of JAHWFP010005367.1, read as the reverse complement.
CCCCCCCCCCCTCCCGGTCTCGAACCCGAGAGTCGTGATGAGGAAGGAGACAGGAATCGAAGTCGTCGCAAGTGGAGTGGAACGAGCAAGCTGCAAAGATGCAGCCCTTGTCGTAGTAAGAAACTGAAACAGATTTGACTGGTATCGAGAGGAATCGTCAACATGATCCGGTGGAATGGGGATCGGAGTAAGTCGTGATTCCCTATGAAGGCGTCGAACAAACCACGGTTATGCTGGGCACACCCTCAACCATTAATATATGGCAAGGGGCACAGGAACCGGGAACGTTCGGCGAAGATTGAAGTTCCCTCCCTCTGGTTGGTTTGAGGAAAGAGGGACCAAATACCCCTCCCAGGGATCATTGAACGATCCCCCACCAGAAGTGAGGATCGGTGAATCCATATGTTAATAACTCACGTGTGTGTGAGGGGAATCGGTAGTTGAAAGAACCGAGGCCGAAACTGGAACCTCTTGAAGGCAAGGCGAACCACGGGTCGCTGAGGGATCGTTGATTACGACCGGTATTCCCAAGGAATCGGGAACCGTAACAACTGGTGAGTCCATGTGGACCGAAGGGAATCGACGTCTTGAATCGGTGAGGGTCACACAAATGCTGCTGGCGTCAGAAGAGGGAACCGGCGAACCGTTAGTTGACGCAACCATGGTTCCTTGGAAGGCAACCGAGTAACTAGTGGCATGCGTTCCTCTTCTATCTTCAGGAATCGTAAGCTCAAGGGTAGGGATAGACAGATATTAATATCGGTATCTGCATTTACAGATAATATATCGGTATTTTTCGTGCATCGGTATCGGATCTGTATCGGTGTTTATTTACAGATATTTTGCCGATACGACCATCTTCCGTGCGCATTGGCTAATCTGCCTAGCTTGACAGAAACCTTCCTGCATAGCACCGCTTCTATCCCGTGAAGTCATCGGGACAGCGGTTCAGTGAATTTAACGCGTGCGTACTGTCGGCTTTTTGCAATTAGCCCTTTCTGCAGTGTGGACTGGGTTTTTTTTATGGTCGGAGGTACGAATGAGTTTGACTTTTTGACCTGTTGACTTCTTTTGTATCGTTATCGGTATCGGTGTGTCAGAATCTGTATCGGTATCTGTGTCGGATCGGTATTTTTCTGTATCGGTCGATCCCTACTCAAGGGTGATCACGCTAGCGTGAGCGCCCTATGAGAAATGATGTGGTTCGGCTTGCGCAGTCTACTTATATAGACCGACCCAAGCTTGCGCATGCGCAGAACTATTACGAGCCCAGAAAGAAAGCCAACCTTCAAACTTCTAAGGAAATAAACTCAAAAGGGTGGAAACTGCTACAAAAAGGTAATGTATATTTTTATCGGCTATAAAAAAAGGATTATCTACATAGTGAAAGTCCATGGAAATTTGAAAACTCTATGGTAAACTTGCGTGGTAAATTTAGTCCAGTAAGAAAAGCGACGGTGCAATTGTTTTTTTTTTTAATTAATTTCTTTGAGCCTTAAGTCACCTGAAGCAATTTAATGCTCGTGTGGCTGAACCGGCTCAATTTTGAACATTACCAGACTTTTGGAGAAGAAGAAATATCTGGTAAAGAAAAGAGCCAACCCGGGGATTTGAACCGGGAAACCTCCAATCATTATAGGGGCCAAAAGAGTGTCCAGAATTGGCCAGAATAGCTCCCATAGCTGCTGAAGGAGCATAGTAGCCTCCTCACGCTACCCAGGCCAGCAGTCCTGGCAGGGACTTTGCCAAGATCCCCTTCCCAGGAGTTCGACCAGATCTGTGAACCTCTGGCAACCAGGCTGAGCTCTCTCACCGCCCAGCCACGATGACCACTATTAACTATTAACTTACAGCAAAATTATGAAACTACAACAGAAAACACACGATAGTTACGAAGATGCAAGATACGTATATTTGTAAAATCTATCACACTAACTTAAAAAAATACTTTGTTAACATTTAACGCAAACAAATAAACACAACCCGGCACATATGATAAGACTTACCGAGTTAAACAAATTCTTCATAAATACATCATCGACCACCACAGTAAACGCTGTAGTTTCTGGCCAAGACATGGAAGAATTTCTAAAATAGATTACGCAAGCAATAAATTTCAAGGAAATTGCAAGTAATAAATTTGAAGTATGGTAGGTCTATTTGTTCTACATTCCCAGTTGGAGATGGCTTAATGTCACGTCCAAAGCTCTACCAGTCCATAATGCTAGCTAAACTAACCACAATTGCACATTAAAGACTTGCAAGCTTCCAGAGCCTTATCTAACAATACAAATGATGTTGGCATCTGAGAAACCTAAAACAATATCAATTAATTTAAAAGGTCACAACATCTGAAACTGTGAGCCACCTTAAAAAAAACACAATAAAACCCAGTAGTGTTTTTTTTTCATTCATTTTACCTATCTATAGCCTACTAAAAAATTCATCCTGCACGTGGCTACATTCAAAAAGCAAGCAACAGTTAACTTATATAAAAGGTTAATATTAACTTTTTTTTAATAAACTAGTAGTCTAATTATTTCATACTGTTCGTTCGGAAAGTTTTTGTTTGTTAAGTCTTGAAAACCTGGTAACCGGCAGCAACAGTGATTTTACGAAATTTTAGAATCACAGACATAAATCACCAGTTGTACTCAAAGCACAGTACTTTTTCTTCTTTACAAATTTTCGAGGAATATTCGTTCCTCTTCTTCAGAAGTTGGAAAACCACAAATAAATAGTGACTTTGTCACTACATGTCAAGGCCTCTACCGAAGTTCGAATTGCGCTCCAAATCAGAGTAAAACCACTGACCTTTGTGCGTCCAGACCTGATAGCCAAACTCGACGAGTGCTGGAACCTATACGGAGTTTCAGACACCTCAAGACGAGACAAAGATCAGTGGCTTTACTCTGATTCGGAGCGAAATTCGAACTTCGATTGACTCTTGACATGTAGTGACACTTCTCATTCGTGGTTTTCCAACTTCTAAAGAAGAGGAACGAATTTTCCTCAAAAATTTAAGAAGAAAAAGTACTGCGCTTTGAGTACAACTGGTGATTAATGTGTTGCTTCTACTCTGTTAAACAGTGGTGCATTACAATGGTGATTGCATTAAATATGTTAGTACAACCAAGACTAACAACCATTAGTACTGTACCTGTAAAACACTCATTAATTAAACAGAAGCATGTCTAATTACCCAAAACCCAAAATAAAACAGTAAAACCCAAAAACACTCATGTTGGTAGAATTTTACAGAAAAACACGGATTTTTTCAAACCCTGCCACACTCTCCTATTCCTCTCTTGATGACATGCAGTTTTTAATAGAAAGAACATTTTGCCGGCCCCCAGCCAGGCCGGCTAAAAATGGTTTCTTTTGCTAAAAAAGTGCAGTACCTGTCAATTTTTGCATTATTGTCTCAATGATGTCCTCAATGGAATGTCTCCCTGGAGGTTTTTCGGTTGCGTGTAGCCGCCTGCTTGCATGTTGCACTGCGCCTGCGAGACACAGTCCTACTCTATAAAAGCGGGAGCATGGCTGCTTCCGGCATTCATTTTCCTCTCAATCTGTCAGGCGGTGACTCGAGAGGGGAGGCAAGGTGGGCCTTTGGTTAAGTATGTCTTAGGCAAAAAAGAAACCATTTTTAGCTGGCCGGGCTGAAGGCCGGCAAAATGTTCTTTCTTATTTGCCAAACATATTAACCTGATAATTTTGCATTATCAGATGACCTCGTCAAACGTGGTGGCGGGCACCGATCTGAAGGGGTACCCCGGGTTGCAAGATGCGTTCCCCCAAAATTTTTATTAATGTAAAAATTTGCACTTTACTCAGAACATGGTGATGAAACAGGAATTTGGAACTCTTTTGTAGGGTTTGGTGGCCCTGAAAAGGACCGTTGTTTTTATGAGGGTTCTTACTTCCTTGTATGGATGGCTTGCTTCCTTCTACGGTTGGCTTGCTTTCATCATGGGATGGCTTGCTTCTGCTTTGTTCTGTATGTGCTTAAGGAGGCTTGACCACAGTTCTGGCTGCGACGATTGGTCCTAGCCGGTGTATTCCCTTTTCTTCTCTTGATATGTTCCTCAGGTAGTGGGAGGTGAATGGCATTGAGTGGCGCCAGGAAGCCGCCTGTAGGATCTCTTCTATTTGAATGGCGTTGTGATGTGCCCATGATGTTGAAATCACCGACTTCGTGTGCTGTTGCTCTTTCCCTGCTCAGGTTGGCTTTATCGTAGGCGATGTCGATAGTTTTCCTTATCCAACGGGACATCATTGCAGCAGAAGTTTCTCCTGTTTGAAGGTCTACAGGCAGGAAAAGTTGGTTTCTACCTCTACGGATGTCCTCGTGTTGGGTTCTGGTGAGATAGAAGCGGAGGGCTCGGACGGGGCATAGCAGGCATTCAGGTTCGTCTCCTGTTAAATTGGAGGGGGCTGGAAATGTGATGGGTTTTGGTAGTTCGAATGGCTTCTGTGTTTTGGCACGAAATCATGCTCTCGGGTGAAGTGTTACTGATGAAAAGTTTATGCCGAAGATGCAGTAGGCTGGGTCTGCTGATAGGGCTTGGATTTCGGAACAGCGGGCGCTTGCTGCGAGTGTTACGAGG